>PITA01000383.1:276018-287364 GCA_004023965.1 Spilogale gracilis | reverse complement strand
ATACTTTCTGCCTTCCCATGACTTTTGGGGTCCAAGCATATAGAATTGAACATCTTGAGTTTCAAGTTTCCAAAGCAGTATTTTTTTTTATTGAGTTATAATTTACATGTAGCATGATATTAGTTTCAGGTGTACAATGTAATGAGTCAATGTTTGTATACATTGCAAAATGATCACCACAGTAAATCTGGTTAACATCTGTCACCATACATAGGGTGGTGGGAAGATAAGATAGTCTGGAGAGCTTCTGTTAGTAACGAAACATGCTGTTAGCTAGGCATCAGGAGAAAGCCGTTTCAGAGGCTCACGAATGTCAGGGCAAAGATCTCTGGCAGTGCTCCTAACCCACTGCGTCGACTCTAGCAAGTTACTTAATCTTTATGGACCTTCCTGCCCAAGAGTTGTTAGCCTCTTCATAATTTTTCCCGTAAATTCCATGAATTTTAAAAACATTGCCTTCCAAATGTCATCTCTAAAAATTTAATTAATGACTTTTCTATCTTTAATAGTCAGATGCATATGCCCACCGGCGCCTCTGATCATCATGAAGCAACTGGAATAACCACGAGTTGACATCCTAGACAAAAGCCGAGGCACTTGATAACTCCTTGTCCTAATATCCAGGACATGTATGATTTCTGAGATGCTTTCACAATGTTGACAGTAACTCACAGACCCTCATTACAAATTTTCCAAGGCTGGGGAATCCCAGTTAGGGAGCCAACAAATTGGATAATCCTCATAACCTGGGTAACTCGAGTTCTTACGAACCAAGACGAGGGAAGAATGGAAGGCTGTGGTGTGTGTACATAGATAGAATCTCAATTTAAGAAACATCATTAAAGGGAATTAACATTTAAGAGATGCCAGGTCTGGGTACCTGGGTGACTCAGTCAATTGTCTTCTTTTGGCTCAGGTCATGATCCTGGAGTCCTGGGATTGAGTCCCGAATCAGGCTCTCTACTCAGCAGGGAGTCTGCTTCTGCCTCTCTCTGCCCCTCCCCTTGTTCATGCTATCTATCTATCTATCTATCTATCGATCTAATCTCTCTATCTCTATTTCTATCTCTGTCTCTCTTGCAAAAATAAATAAACTCTTTAAAAACAAAAAAAAGAAATCCCAGCTCTATGCCCAGAGTTCTAAATGCACAATTCCCATTAGTCCCCACAATAACCTCTAAGGTAGCCCTGCTGATAAGGAAGCAGGATCAGAGAAGGAGATTGCCATCACCAGGCAACTGGGATCAGACCAGGTCTGTAAAATTTCAAAATACATAGTCTTTCAAAACAGCCAAACTTTAAAACAAAACATCGCAATTTCCAGATATGAACCAACAACTCAAACTTAAATCACTTTGTTAAACAGATACCTGAGATAGTATGTTTTCACAGGTTCCCGTCCTCTTAAAATACAATATTTTTCGTTGAATGCTCACCAACAAACCTTTCAAATATCTATGCGATGTTAATTCTTTTTGCTATACATTCTTTCATTATAGTAAAGCCAGTCTCCTGACCTCTGCTCCATTTATCTAAAAGAAAACTGTGAAGTACTTCCATTCTACATCCTGGTGATTTTTAGTGACTTGGGCTAAGGTGTTGTTTCAAGATATATAAGCTTAGTTCTTGGGTATTTTCTTCTTTTGTTCTATTGATAATTTTTTCCCACCCATTATTTCTGTTTTTTCTCTCCAAAACTCTTAGCAGTTGAATATTGGACCACTTGATTTTTGTTTGGTTTTGTTTTGTTTTCAGAGAGGCGGGGGGATTGGGCAGAGGGAAAGGAAGAGAGAGAATCTTAAGCAGGCTCCACAGTCAGTGCAGAGTCCAGCTCAGGGTTCCATCTCACAACCCTGAGACCATGACCTGAGCCAAAACCAAGAGTCAGATACTTATCTGACTGAGCCGCCCAGGTGCTCCAGATATTCTAGTTTTTTAACTTTTCTTTTTGTATTAGGAAATCTGATTCATCTAGGAGTAAAAGACTATCCAATTAAACAGCTTAACACATTAGAAATTTATTTTTTTTTCTGCACATAGGTAGTTAAGAGGTGGTTAGACTGGTATTATTTCAGAGGCTCACGAATGTCAGGGCAAAGATCTCTGGAACTCTCTGGGCCTCTCACCCATGGCCACAAGATAACTGCTGCAGCTCCAGCCATCACATCTACCTTCAAGGCAGGAATGAAGAGGAAAGGGAAGGAAGGGGAAAGGGTGGTATTTCTAGAAATCCCATGCAGACTTCAACTTATGACTCATTGATCAGATACGTGTCAAAATGCAAATCTAACTACAAGAAAGTCTAGGAACGGAAGAGAGACAAGAGAAAAGTGGGTTGTAAAAAAGGAATGAGCTAAGCCAGTGTCCTATTTTCCAGGTTTTTTTACTACTCAATGCAAGAATACTTCAATTATATCTTCCAAACTCTTGAATTTTTTTTTATTTCTACACTAATCATTTTAATTTCTTTTTTTTAACATTTTATTTTGAGGTTGTCTCTACACCCAACATGGGGCTCAAACTCACAACCCCAAGATCAGGAGTCACATGCTCCAGCAACTGAGCCAGCCAGGCACCCCTGATCATTTTAATTTCTTTTTCTTTCTTGTTTTCTGATATTTCCCTGTTTTTTGTCTGTTTTAATGGGATCCATTCTTGTTTCATGGCTGCAATATCATCTCATCTCTCTAAAGATACTTATAATTTCTCTTAGATTTTTTTTTTTTTGTCAGAGAGAGAGGAATGCAGCTACAGAGGACACACAAGCAGGAGGAGTGGGAGAAGGAGAAGCAGGCTCCCCATTGAGCAGGGTGCTCAAGGTGGGGCCCAATCCCAGGACCCTGGGATCATGACCCAAGCCCAAGGCAGACACTTAACCACTGAGCCACCCAGGTGCCCCTACTTATAATTTTTCTTTAAATCTTTTGCCCCTTCCTTACAACATTTCCTTTTTCTTCTAATTGATAGTCTTCTCATATACACACTTTGTTCTTGGTCTTTTATTTTAACAGTGTTTCTCAAAAGTCTGATGATCCTTGGCTTAAAAATGAGACACCAAGTAGTTGTTTGGAAAGGCTGTGTGGTTGGATCAGATTTGTCACCTAGTGGCTGGAAGAGTGATCAGGGGTTGAGTCATTCTGTCATTGGGAGATACACACCTCCCTCCCAATCGTCATTATGTGCAAGTATTTTCTCTGGAGCCATTGAGTTTTTCCATGGACTTTTCACTCTGATCTTCTCCAACATGGTGGAGTTGGTGAACTGCGTCTGTGTAATAAGCCTGGCACCACAGTGGGAGCAGGGGAATACTGGAGGCTCACCAGCTAGCATGGCCCAGAGCCACCAACTCTGGTCAGTTTCTTCAGAGAAGGAACTCCCTGTTCTCAGGGACTAGAGAGGGGTTGGCCCACAATGCAGTGGGTCAGAGGCATAATACATCCTTAGGGAGACTTTGAAACCATCTCCCTCCTCTCAAGTCCATGACTCACTCTTGCTCCTTCCACTTGGCCAATATCTCCAATTCCAGAACCCTTCAAGGAGCTCTAGGGAACAAATCTCTTGCTGGTCATCAAACTTCTTTTCCACAGGCACTTGGGTTTCAGCCATTGCTATCTGCTAAGTCTGTTACTATCCTTTAAAACACTTTTCATCTCCCAGCTGTGAGCACATTTCTTCTCTACTCCTGTCTTCCCTCCAAATTAAGCCTTTTTTTTTCACTGTAATTTTGGATGAAGAGAGAAGGATGGGGATGGAACTCAGATAAAAGTATGTGTTTAAAGTCTACATATATTTTTTTCAATTTATTCAATTTCATAATACAATTCCCCTAAAAAAGAAAAACCCTCATAACTATTTTATTTTGAATGTGACACCTGCCTCCAGTAAGAATACGCCTTTGTTAGGGTGCCTGGGTGACTCAGTCATTAGCATCTGCCTTCAGCTTAGGTTGTGATCCTGGGGTCCTGAGATCGAGCCCCACATCATGTTCTCTGCCCAGAAGGAAGCCTGCTTCTCCCTCTCTCACTCCCCCTGCTTGTGTTCCCTCTCTCACTGTGTCTCTCTCTGTCAAATAAATAAATAAAATAAAAAATTTTTCAAAAAGAATATGCCTTACCAAGTTTATAAATATGTGCTAAATTTTAAACATTTGATAAACATTATCCTGAAAACCCACATCTGGTTAGTAGTCCCTATGGATTCTCCAGAATAAATATAAAGAGGAAGACAGTAAAACAAATCTGGATTGTGTTTGTGTTCTATAAGTCATGGAGTTTTAAGAAGTAAACAAAGATATTCTAATATGATAAGATCTGGAGGGTCGGGATAAAGTGAGCTAGGCTTGTACATTAAAGAAGTAGTTGAACACCTAAAGGAAACCAAATTGTGAAAATGTAAAAAGAACCTTGGGATAATTATACAAAAGAAAATGCATTTTCAAAAGCTAAGAGACATTGAAGAAAAAAGATCTGGCCTAATCATAGGGAAAAAAGTAATACACCTAGGGCTTATCTCCTAAGAATCGTTTGTGAAGTATATCTTTTGATCTAACAAACAGATACAGTTGCCCAAGTGTTTGGTTATTTACACTCAAGGATGTTTTTTGGAGCATTTTTAACAGCTAGTACAAAATGGAAACATCGTGGGCGCTTGGGTGGCTCAGTGGGTTAAAGCCTCTGACTTCAGCTCAGGTCATGATCTCAGGGTCCTGGGATTGAGGCCCATGTCGGGCTCTCAGCTCAGCAGGGAACCTGCTTCCTCCTCTCTCTGCCTGCCTCTCTGCCTATCTGTGATCTCTCTCTCTGTCAAACAAATAAATAAAATCTAAAAAAAAAAAAAAAGGAAACATCCTATACATTCCTCATGAGGCCTACCAGATCCAGGGATCCAGTGACCATGGGAATGATACCTAAGCTGTGCGTATAGACAAAGGACATCAGCAGAGTCATTGTCACAGCAATGAGCCAGAGCCAGGACACACTGGCCTGTGTAAGACCCATTTAACACAGATGTTTCAAGCTGCTTGTGCTCTCAGTCTCTTCAGATATCTACCTGGCATTTGGAAACAAGGCTGACCTCAGACTGAATAAATCCCTGGTCTAGACCATGGGAGGATCCTGGGCTTTCTTCTTTACCTGGCAGTAAAGAGGAGCCCTCCTCTCCCTGCTGCGTTAGTATCAGAGGAGGACTAGTGGAAGGGCTGGATTTTCACCATCACCCAAAGTTTATAAAACCACCTCCACCATGGTGTCAGTAGAGACTATATAGGACCTCCAGAACCTACAGGCAATAACAAAAGAAACAAAAGAGCTAATATCCATGTCATCAGAGTCCCAGAAGGAGAGAAGGAAGAAGGCAGAGAGGAAGTCAAGAATCATCACAGAGGGACGCCTGCGTGGCTCAGTTGGTTAAGCGACTGCCTTCGGCTCAGGTCATGATCCCGGAGACCCGGGATCGAGCCCCACATCGGGCTTCCTGCTTGGTGGGAAGCCTGCTTGTGTTCCCTCTCTGGCTGTGTTTCTCTCTGTCAAATAAATAAAAAATCTTAAAAAAAAAAAAGAATCATCACAGAAATAATGGTTGAAAACTTCCCAAATTTGCCAAGAGACATAAACCAACAGTTTCAAAAAGAGACACATCATAGCCAAATTTCTGAAAACTGAAAACAAGGAGAAAATCGTGAAATTAGCCAGAGATTTCTGGCAAAAACAATTAGAATGACAGACTTCTCACCAGAAACCATAGATGCCAAAAGGAGGTGGTGAGATATTTTTCAAGTGGTGAAAGACTAGAACTGTCAATCCAAAATTCTATACCCCAAAAAAATATCTTTTCCGAATTAAGGAGAAATCAAGATATTCTCAGATGAAGGAAAACTAAGAAAATTTGTTACCAATAGAACTATCCTGAAACAATGTTGGAAGAAAGTTCTCTAAATAGAAAGTAAACAAGAGAAAGAAACTTGGAACACCATGAAGCAAGGAAGAGAATACATAGTAAGCAAAATTACTGACAAACAGAATGGGCTTTCCTTCTCCTTTTGAGTTTTCAAAATTATGTTTGATGCTTGAAGCAAAATTTATGACACAGATGTGTTCTTAACGTGTGTAGAAGAAATATTTAAGATATTTTTTAAAGGGAAGGAAAGAGATATAAAGAGAGAAAAGGTTTCTATACTTCACTCAAACTGATAAAATGATACCAGTTGACCATAAGAAGTTGTGTATATATAGTATTATACCTAGAGAAACCACTGAAAAAGCTATACAAAGAGATACATTCAAAAATGCTATAGATAAATCAATATGGAAAAATGTTCAACTAACCCAAAAGAAGGCATAAAAAAACAGAGAAACAAAAATCAAAGAACAAATGGAAAACAAAAACAAAATACCTAGTGTGCCTGGGCGGCTCAGTCATTAAGCCTCTGCCTTCAGCTCAGGTCATGATCCCAGAGTCCCTGGAAAAAGCCCTGCATGGGGCTCTCTGCTCAGCAGGAAAGCTGCTTGATCCTCTTTCACTCCCTCTGGTTGTGTTCCTCTCTAGCTGTGTTTATCTCTGTCAAATAAATAAAAAATTTTTTAAAAACCTTAAGTCATGGGGCGCCTAGGTGGCTCAGTTGGTTAAGCGACTGCCTTTGGCTCAGGTCATGATCCTGGAGACCCAGGATTGAGTCCCACATCGGGCTCCCTGCTCGGCGGGAAACCTGCTTCTCCCTCTCTCACTCCCCTTGCTTGTGTTCCCTCTCTGGCTGTGTTTCTCTCTGTCAAATAAATAAAATCTTTAAAAAAAAACACACACACACAACAACCTTAAGTCATAACATATCAATAATTACATTAAATACACCTGGTTAAAATAGATCAACTAAAAGACAGAGGTTTCAGATTGGATTTTAAAATATGACCTGCCCTAATGATGTACTATATGCTGGCTAATTGGACAAAATAATAAAAAAATAAAATATGACCTGCCCAACTGTATTTGCTGGCTACAACAAATTCATTTCAAATAATGATAGAGATAAATTATCTATATAATACATTATCTACATAATAATGCAGATGAAAGCAAAAGGATGGGGAAATATATGTCATACAAGCACTGATAAAAGGAAAGCAAGAGGGACTATATTAATAACAGATAAAGTAGACTTCAGAGCAAAGAAAATTACCAGAGACAGCAAGGGACTTTACAAAATGATAAAAGAGTCAACCCACTAAGAAGTCATAGCAGTTCTGTGTATGCACAAAAAAACAGCTGCAAAATATGTGAAGAAGAAGCTGATAGGAGAAACAGACAAATTCACAATTGTACTTGGAAACTCCAACATCTCTAAGCAATTGATAAAACAACTTAAGCAAATATCAGCAAGGGTGTAGAAGAACTCTCCAACATCATTAGTCAGTATAAAACACCTGACCAAACTACAGAATATACATTCTAATACATATTCTTTTCAAATGCTCATTGAACATATAGCAAAATAGATTGTATATTGGACAATAAAATGAACCTCAACAAATTTAAAGGACCTGGAAAAAATGGAACAAAGCTAAAAATCAATAATAGAAAGATATTAGAAAAATATCTACATATTTGGAAACTAAACAAGTTTCTTCTAAATAATTCTTGGATCAAAGAAGTCTCAGCCCACATTGCATTGTGCTCCCTGCTGAGCAGGGAGTCTGCTTCTCCCTCTTCCTCTGCCTACAGCTCCCCCTGCTTGTGGCCTCTCTCTCTGTGTCAAATAAATAAATAAAATCTTAAAGACAAAAATCTCAAAAAATCAAAAAGTACATTTAACCAGATGAAAATGAAAATATAATATATGGGGCACCTGGGTGGCTCAGCATTAAGTGTCTGCCTTCTGCTCAGGTCATGATCCTGGAGTCTCTGGATGGAGTCCCACAGTGGGGAGTCTACTTCTCTCTCTGACCTCCCACTTGTGCGTGCGCTCTCTCTCTCTCAAATAATAAAATCTCTAAAAAAATGTAATATATTAAAATTTGTGAGACACAGTAAAGCAGTACTAAGAGAAAAATGTATAGCACTAAATGCATCCATTAGAAAAGGGGAATCAGAGGAATCAAATCAGCAATCTAAGCTCCCAACATAAGGACTTAGAAAAAAATAAAAGGCATAAAAACATACTCAAGGCAAGCAGAAGGAAGGAAATATGAAAACAAAGGCAAAAATCAGTGAAATTGAAAGCAACGGAGAAAAGCAAAAGAGTTGGTTGTTTGAAAAGATCGGTGAAGTTGACTAACTTTTAACAGGACTAGCAAAGAAAAAGAGGGAAAAGACACAAATTGCCAATATTGGGAATGAAATAGGAGATTTCACTATAACCCTGCAGACATCAAAAGGATAATAAGAGAATTCAACAACCAATTCTACATGTACAAAATTTGACAACTTTGGTGAAGTAGTCCAGTTCCTAAACACATAAGCACACACACACACACACACACACACACACACACACACACACACAACCACAACTCACCCAAAATTAAATAGGCCATGTGAATAACCACATAACCAAAAGGAGATTGAATTCATATTTTTAAAATTAAAAAAATCTCCAGGCCCAAATGGTTTTACTAAGCAATTCTACTAAATGTTTAAAGAATTAATGCTGGGGCACCTGCATGGCTCAGTAGGTTAAGCATCTGCCTTCAACTCAGGTCATTATCTCATGGTCCTAGGATTGAGCCCCACATCAGGCTCCCTGCACAGCAGGAAATACACTTGGCCCTCTCCCTCTGTCCCTGCCCCTGCTTGTGCTCTCTCTCTCTCTCTCCCAATTAATAATAATAATAAAAAAGAATTCATGCCAATTCTACACAATCTCTTCAGACTATAGAAGAGGAAGAAACACTTTCCAATTTGTTTGATTTATGCCAAAAATAGACAAGGCAGAAAACTACAGACCAATATTCCTCTTGAATATAGTTATAGAATCCTCAACAAAATATTATCAAACAGAACTCAGTAATACAAAAAAGAATTAGACACCATAACCAAATGAGATTTATTCTAGAGATGGAAGGCTCTTCTAAGGACACCTGGGTGGCTTAGTCATTTGGGCATCTGCCTTTGGCTCAGGTCATGATCACAGGATTCCTGGACTGAGCTCCATATCAGGCTCCCTATTCAGCAAGGAGTGTGCTTCTCCTTCTTCCTCTCCTTTTAGTTCTCTCCCTGGCTCATGTTAGCCCTCTCACTCTCTCTCCCCCCCACCATCAAGTAAATAAATAAAATCTAAAAAAAAAAAAAAGGAAGGCTCTTTCAATATTCAAAAATTAATCAGCATAATTAACCATATTAACAAGCTACAGAAGAAAAATTACATGATCATAATCAATTGATACAGAAAAGACATTTGACAAATTTCAACATCTATTCCTGATAAAAATTTTCAGAAAATATGAATAAAAGGGAAACTCTTCGGTCTGATAAAAGCACCTACAAAAAAGCCCACAGCAACATTATATTTAATGGTGAAAAACTGAATGCTTCCCCTCCCAAGGTAGGAATAAGAAAAGAATATTCACTCTCATCACTTTTTCAACATGGTGCTGAAAGTTCTACTCTGTCCAATAAGGCAAAACAAAGCAAAGCAAAAAAACAGAATACTGAGTACTGAGTTCAGCAAAGTTGCAAGATATAAGATAAGCATACAAAAATCAGTTTTATTTCTGTGTACTAGCAAAGCACATGTGTACACCAAAACTAAAAATGTAATACCATTTACAATCACCCATAAAATAATGACGCACTTAGATGTAAATCGTAGTAAAAACATACGCAGGACTTTTATGCTGAAAACTATAAATACAATGCGATGAAAAATTTTTTAAAAATCTAAATAAAAGGAGAGATAGTGTGTTCATGAACTAGAAGATTCAAGATGGATGAAATATCAATATGTTGATAAAGATAGATGAACATAAGTATATATAGATAAGATATAGCTATATAAAGATAGATAAACATAAATGGAATATAGAATATAGATAAAGAGGCAACATGTCTGTCAATCTTCCCCAACTTAATGTACTAATATAACACAATTCCTATTGAAAATCCCAACAAGGGGCGCCTGGGTGGCTCAGTTGGTTAAGCAACTGCCTTCAGCTCAGGTCATGATCCCGGAGACCCGGGATCGAGTCCCACCCGCATCGGGCTCCCTGCTCGGCAGGAAGCCTGCTTCTCCCTCTCTCACTCCCCATGCTGTGTTCCCTCTCTGGCTGTGTTTCTCCCTGTTAAATAAATAAAAAATCTTAAAAAAAAAAAAAAGACAATCCCAACAAGATTTTCTTGTAGATAAAGCAGTTATCCTAAAATTTAAATGGAGAGGAAAGAAACTGAATAGCTAAACATAGTTTTGAAAAAGAAGGTATAAAGTGGAAGGAATTAGTCCATGATAATTAAGATTGTATGGTATTGGTGGAGGGATGGACACAGAGGTCAATGGAATACAATGGACAAACCAAAAATAGAAACACACAAATAAGCCCAACTGATTTTTGACCAGGCACAAAAGCAATTCAATGGAGAAAAGATTATCTTTTCAGCAAATGGTGCTGGAGCAATTGTATATCCATGACTAGAAAATGAACCTCAACCTAAAGCTCACACCTTATACAAAAATGAACTCAAGATTGCCTGGGTGGCTTAGTCGGTTAAGTGGCTGCCTTGGCTCAGGTCCTGATCCTGGGGCCCCACATCGGGTTCAGTTGGGGAGCCTGCTATTCAAATGTAAAATGTAAAACCATAAAACATTTAGGGAAAAATAGAAAATACTCAGGATCTAGAGCTAGACAGAGTTCTTAGGCTTGACGCCAAAAGCATGATCCATAAAAGGTGAAACTAACAAATTGCACTTGATCAGAATTTAAAATGTTTGTTCTGTAGAAGACCCTGTTAAGATAAGAAGACAAGGTACAGGGGCATCAGGGTGGCTCAGTTGGTTAAGTGTCTAATTCTTGATCTCAGCTCAGGTCTTGATCTAAGGGTCATGAATTCAAGCCCCACACTGGACTCCATACTGGGCATGGAGCCTATGGAAGGAAGGAAGGAAGGAAGGAAGGAAGGAAGGAAGGAAGGAAGGAAGGAAGGAAGGAAGGAAGGAAGGAAGAAGGAAGGAAGGAAGGAAGAAGGAAGGAAGGAAGGAAGGAGGAAGGAAGGAAGAAAAGAAGGAAGGAAGGAAGGAAGGAAGGAGAAAGAAAGAAAGAAAGAAAGAAAGAAAGAGAGAGAAAGAGAGAGAAAGGAAGAAAGAAAGGAAGAAAGAAAGAAAGAAAGAAAGAAAGAAAGAAAGAAAGAAAGAAAGAAAGAAAGAAA
>PITA01000383.1:261727-275918 GCA_004023965.1 Spilogale gracilis | reverse complement strand
CTGCTTCTCCCTTTCTCACTCCCCCTGCTTGTGTTCCCTCTCTAGCTGTGTCTCTCTCTGTTAAATGAATAAATAAAATCTTTAAAAAAAAAAAAAAGCTCTCAAAATTCAACAGTAAGAAAACCAAACAATCCAGTTAGTGCACAGACAAAACACATGAAGAGACATTTCACCAAAGAAGATACAGAGATGACAATTAAGCACTTGAAAAGATATTCTTCATTATTAGCCATTAGAAAAATATGCCTTAAAACCTCTATGAGAAATGATTCCATACCTACTAGAATGGCTAAAATAAAAAGTAGTGACATTACCAAATTCTAAAAAAGATGCAGAGAAAATGGACCACTAATATATTGTTTGTGGTAATGTGAAATGATAGGACTTGGCAGGTGCTTTTTTTAACTAAAATGCCATTATAACCCAGCAATTGAGCACCTGGGCATTTATCTCAGAGATACGAAGACTTATATTTATGCAAAAATCTGTACACCAATGTTTATAGCAGCTTTATTCATAATAGTTCCACACTAGAAGGGATCCAGATGTCCTTCAGCAGATGAATGATTAAACAAATGTAGTCCATCCAGACCTTGGAACACTACTCAGTAGTAAAAGGTAATAAACTATTGATAGATGTGATAACACAGGTAAAGCTCCAGTGAATTTTGCTGAGTGAAAAAAAAAAAAGCCAGTTTCAAAAGGTTACATATTGTATGATTTCATTCATGTAACATTCTCAAAATGCCAAAATTATAGAAACAGAGGATAGATTAGTGGTTTCCAGGGGTTATGGAGGGAGTAAGAGCTGGAGGGAAGGGGGTGCGGCTATAAATGACAATATGAGAGATCCTTATAATGATCAAAGTATTTGTATCTTGACTCTATCAATGTCAATATCCTGGTTATGATATTGTACTATAGTTTTGCATGATGTTACTATTGAGGAAGACTGGATAAAGGGTGCATGGAATCTTTATTATTTCTTTTTATTAATTTATTTTATTTATTTTTTTTATTTTCTATTGTTTTAAGTAATCTCTACACCCAACGTGGGGCTTGAACTCACAACCCCAAGATCAAGAGTCACATGCTCCACCAACTGAGCCAGCCAGGCACCCTAGGATCTTTATTATTTCTTACAAGTGCATATAAATGTACATTTATCTCAAAATTTGAAGTTTAGTTTTTCCAAATAACAACGACAAAAAGCCTTATTTTTTGTAAGTTTGCAAGGTTCAGCTAATATAGACCAGGTGGCTCTGTTGATCTTGGCTGGCCTCACTCGTGTGTGTGTGTGTGTGTGTGTGTGTGTGTGTGTGTGTGTGTGTGTAGGGGTTTAGTGGATCAAAGCTAGGCTCCTCTGTGCCAGCTGGGGAACTTGACTGCATTCCATATATCTCTCATCCTCAGTTGGCAGCCTGGATATATTCTCATGACTACTGCACAGTGCCCAAGAAAGCAAGCTGTATTGGACAAACCTCCCTCAAGCCTGGGCTTTGGTCTTGGCTTTGACATTGTAAAGGCTGAAGCAAGTTAGCACAATTTAGTCCACAAACAGCCAGGGAGATCATGCTAGTCATAATGGGAAGGCACTACAAAGTCATAGACATGGGCATGGGGAGAGCAGAACAGCTGGGGCCATGAAGGACTCTACCCTACCATCTAGGATCACGTCCATGACGGAAACCACCTATTGCCACTCTTCCTTCTTCTAGACAGGCTGGGGCTCCTCTATATTGTTTCCAGGACCTTAAAAGAGGATCTCAGTGTTTCTTGGCCAAAGAGAGGTCACAGGGGAAGAGAATATACAACGTCTAAAACCTTCCTGCACTGAGACAGTCTGCCTCGACCCATCTCACTGCCGCACGCCACTACCCTACTCCATCTACCACCCACACCTGATTCTCTTCCCACAGCTTACGTCTTCTAGAATCTTTTGCCTTTCCTAGCACTCACCAGACTTTATTTTATTAGAATCCCTGTCCAAAGTCACTTAGATCAGTCCTTTTGGCCTCCCATTTCCTCATCTGCGAAAGATGGATAATAGCAGTACCTACATTGTTCCATTGGTATTTCTGCGAGGATGAAACAATGTAAGTCACATAATGAGTACACACTGCCTGGTGCACAGTAATCTCTCAATAAATGGCAGTGGCTTTATTTTCTTTTAAGATGGGAATGGGGGGCATGCTTAGTCTAACTACAGGCCGCTAAAGGCATCCCAGCATTCCGAGTGAGAACTCTGAAAATATTTCCCCATAGAAACACTGTTCTACACCGTGAGTGTATTCTGTAAACTATTATTACTTCTAACAATTCTATGGTTCTGGTGTTTCAGCTTTAATCCTGCATGTTAAATAGGCTCTCCTGGACTGGACTGGCCAAACTAATCACCATGAGGAATGCTACTGCAGGGGAAAAATGTGAGTTCCACACAAGGCTCTTACAAATGAACTTTTGAAATAGAAGCCACTCTTAAGTTTGATATTGCCTAGAAATGAATATTGTGAAGGCAGATACTTTGATGACTGTAAATGTATCAGCCTGATGATGAATGGTAGATATTTTACTGACCTGGAGTCTCTGAGCAAGAACTTTATGAATGACACCAGATGGCAGTACTCAGGGCCAAGGGTAGGAAGTAAAACCATGTTGTAAAGAAAACCAGGTAGACCTTGGGGGAGTGGGACATCAGTGGGAGATCACAATCAATACCTGGGTATGCAGCAGTTAGGGAGACATCTTGGAAAGGAGCCTCAAAAATGGGGAAAACAGGGTCCTGAGAGCAACACTAGAAGGGTACCTACCAGATGTTGAGAAGCCTATGAAAAAAAAGGGTTGTAGCCAGAAGTTTATAGATGTCCATCCGGGGGATGCCTTGGTGGCTCAGTCATTGAGCGGCTGCCTTTTGCTCAGATCATGGCATCCTGGGATCGAGCCCTACATCGGATGGAAGTCTGCTTCTCCCTTTCTCACTCCCTGTGCTTGTGTTCCCTCTCTTGATGTTTCTCTCTGTGCCAAATAAATAAATAAAATATTTAGGAGAAGGAAAAGAGGAGGAAGAGAAAGAGGAGGAAGAGAAGGAGGAGGAGGAAGAAGAAGAAAAGGAGGAGGGGGGAGAAGGAGAAGGAGAGGGATATTGCAAGAATCATAGCAAGTGTGCTGGCTTTTCATGGAAATAGAGTCTCCTTTGCACACTAGCTCATGAGAACCAAGAAGGCAACTGAGTGATACCCAGCCATTCCTGGACCCAGCTCTTCTGGGCTTGGTCTCAAACAAGGCACCCCTTCCCATCTGCTGCATCTGGGATGGCATGTGGACCCTAACATGGCACCAAGGCCTTTAGTGATGTTGAACTGCAGCTAGCTAACAAGGAAGCTAAGGGCTATGGCTTATATCTCTGCCTACTGCATCCCAACAGCGGTCAAGACACCTCTCCTTGAATAAGTTCACAGATGGACTCTCACTTCTCATGAGGCTCCCATGTCCTTAATAGGACTGTTATGTGAAGAATTATCTCCAATCAGCCAGATCAAATCTGCCCCCTGGTAACCCCTAGCCCCCTGTACTCTTCTGCTCTTCTGGAGCTAAGTAGCTAAATCTAATCCTTCCTCCTCCTGAGACCCAGTTCCATTCCTCTTAAATCGTTGCTCTTCTAGAATAAATGGGCCACATAACGCAACCTTAATAACCAAGTCAATGAGCATTTTCTGATGGTCTTGATGTGAGCAGAGCACAGTGCCCAGGCTAAATGAGTAAATTGTCCCTTTGTTCTTCAGGTCAACAGGGTGAACACAGAAGCATGGACGATGAACTATAATACAAAGAAGACTGGTAAGTACTATAAAAATATGTTCAGAACTTGCTAGTGTGTAGCTCTGGGGATAGCGTAGACCACTTCGCATTGGGGGATTTGAAAAGGCTTCTAAGAAGTGGGATTTGAGGTGGGATTTGAAAGACTTTGACAAGCAGCTGCAGGGAAAGAGGTGGGTGTGAGTGAATGGAACAGAGAACATGGGCTGGAGGACCCTGGTCCTTAATTTCCTACTTGATCTTGAGCATATTTAAAATGAGGGTCCTAAACTAAATGGTGTCTAACATGTAGTGATAGAGACCCCAAAGGGTATGAGTTGAAACATTCCAACTTAAGCAAGAGTCCAAACCCATGAGCCCTGCTTGTATTAAGAGAGTGGTGTGCATGTTTGGGACAGGAGGTGGGGGACAAGAAGGGGATCATTCCTTCACTGTTCTGCCTGTCACCCTGATACAGCACCCTTCACTACCCTGACTGTGTCATTCCGGGACACTGACAATGTCCTTCTTAGAATGATGTCCTTTTTAGAACAGCAGTTACTAGGAGCCAGATGCCTTTGAAAGCATTATATATGTACACGTACATCCCACTGAAGCCTCAGAACAACCCTCTGAGATAAGTACAAGTTTGATTCTTCCCATTACTCAGCCTAAGACAATACCACAGCCCCTCAATGATCCATGCTGAGCAGGTGGTCATCTAAAGCCCTTAAAGCACTTTGGACAGAAGCTACTCTTAAACCAGGCCAGACCCATTCTGCTCACACACAGTTGATTAGTTAGTCCCCAATGCTAGGTTTTTCTTTAAGCCCCACGATAGGCTAGGTTTTAGCTTATAGTGTCACCAGACAATACCTTTGAAACACAATGTTAGCCGATGTTCTCTCTCTCCCAGCTCAGTAATAATATAACATGGACAGCTAACGGTCATTGGAGCATTCCTTAACTGAATGTTTTTCATATGGTACCTTCTGTGAGACTTTGGTCTTCACATGAAGTCTTTTATGACTGTTGTTGTTACTGTTATTCCCATTTAAGGGGACAGAAAATCAAGGCTAGCAAAGTCAAGAACCTTGCTCAGCGTCCAGGTAGGAAGTGACAGACCTAAGGTTCATATCCTGGATTGTCTGATTCTGGGGCCAGAACTCATCCATTTGCTTTCTCACCTCTTTGCATCATCCATGCACTTGCCATTATCTAAGTCAATCGCAAAGAAATGTCAGACAGAATCAAGGATAGAACTCGGGTAAATCCTGTCCTTCCAGGCACATATGAACTAATTATCCATATAGTCATACAGAAATGGAGGCATTTTTAAAATATAATATTGAAAGGCCAGAGAAGTGCAGCAGTTTGCCCAAGTTCACACACCAAGGGAAGAAAGGAGATGAAAAAGAAAACAACCCAGAGAGCTCAGGCCCTTCATTCCATCGGCACACACTTGGAGTGGAAATGAGTAGAAATAAACTTGAGAAGTTTTGCAATTATAGCATCACCTAGACTGTGATTCTCCAACTTGCTCACAGGCATCTCACAAGAATCTTTATCAAAAATCTTGCTGGAGTGAGTGTTCACTTTATGAAGCACACCGCCTGACCTGTGGGAGCAGGAATGATGAGGTTGCTGTGACTGACTCTTAGTGAACACTCGGCATCCCACTTTCTAACAGTTTGTATATCATCCATTTAATAACGCAGTGTAGGATGTTTTTTGTTTGTTTGTTTGTTTGTTTTTGTTTTGTTTTGTTTTATCTGATAGAGAGAAACACAGCTAGAGAGGGAACACAAGCAGGGGGAGTGAGAGAGGGAGAAGCAGGTTTCCTGCCGAGCAGGTAGCCCAATGCGGGGCTTCATCCCAGAACCCTGGGATCCCAGGACCAGAGCCTTAGGCAGATGCTTAACGATTGAGCCACCCAGGCGCCCTGTGGTGTGGGATTTTGCAGGGAATGGCCACAGGTGAGCTTTTTGAGGCATGCCAACTCCCTGAAAACTGCCAGTCACCTCCAGTCATCAGCCTCCAACAGTGTCCTTGGGGCTCCCTGCCCTGGGCCTGTCTTTCCTGTCTTTCCCTGCCATTTCCTCCTAACTGAAAGCTTTGACTTGGTCTCATCATTTCCCACTGAGACTGTTTTCCTTGGTAGAGAAGAGACCAGTCACATTGAACCAGAGTGGTTCTGTTTTCTTTCTGCCTTCTGTTGTTGTAAATATATTTTAAAAATCCCTTCTTTTGTCATTAATAATTTTTAAAGATTTTATTTACTTATTTGAGAGAGAGAGAGCATGCAGAGGAGGGGGAGGGGCAGAGGGAGACGGAGCTGGACGTGGGACCTGAGCCAACATGAGACACTTAACTGACTGAGCCACCCAGGCACCCTGTCTTTTGTCATTAATATTTTTAAGAACTTCAGCAGAGGCTGACATTTCAGGCTTATTCCACTCTTTTGTATTTGCTTTTTGTCCTAGCCACTGATGAAAATTCTCTTTTTGACTGAACCATAGCTAGGCTCCTCTGACCCAAAGAGGCGCCATCCTTGGGCATGTTCTCCAAGAGCCCAGTTTTTGCAAGAATCCTGCCAGGTTGGTTTAGCCAGAATCTCCCACCCTTGATATCAGATCACCCTTGATATCTGACCAGATCCTTCATTCCCAACCAGCCTCCAGGGAATGTCTGGCCACCCTGGCCTGCTTCTAGCAAGAATCCTATCAGGTTGGTTTAGCCAGATTCCCCCCTTTATCCCTGATTATTCTTCTTAGCAATTTTCCATCCACTGACCCCCCTCCACCCTGCTCCTTGGCTAGGAAGTTCCACCATTCCCAGTTGGATTCAAAGCTAAGGCCACTCTCCCTCCCCTACTGCAAAATCTCACCGCAGGGTCCCTATGCCTAGGGCTGAATATCATCCACCTTATCATTTTAACAAGTGACAGAATAACTTTTTAACAACTCCTTTGGGCACCTTTGCATATGTTCTTTAAAAGTGAGAGCTCATGCAAAAACTTCCATTTGGCCTCAAAATCAAATATCTTGCCTTGGCTTCCTTCTCCAGATCACTCCCTTCTAATTCCTACCTAGTAAGAGGCAGAATCAGGATTCAGCTCCTACCTGTTAGCCTCCACGGCCAGAGCCTTATGATACTATATGATTTGTAAATGGGTCAATAACTAAGCCATTAAAAACAGCCACTGCCAGAAACTTGAAATCTCTATGCAAATGCCTCTCAGTCAATTAGACAATCAAAAAAGAGCCTGAAGGGAATGTGAGATGCAGAGAATTCATTGATTTAACCAATGTGAGGAGATCATTTTTTCCAAGGTAAAATAAGCAACTGGGTAAAGTGGTAAGGACAGATTGTAAACAGTCGCGTACTATCGCAATGGGGAAAAGAGTGCAGTGTGAGCCCAAGTAAACCTGGATTTGCTCAGGGTTGAATGGGTATTTTAAAGGGTGAATGAGAGCCAGGGAGCAGAAAGGGAGCACAGACCCAGTGAGCAGAAGAGAGCGAAAAATCTCAAAACAGAAGAAAGGGTTGGGTCTGGGTTGGTTGGGCTCCTGCCCTCCCGCAGAGATGGCAGGCAGCAGCCCTCTGTTCAGATGTTGGCTGGGAAAAAACCAGTAAGTTCTTTTGTGATCCTTGAGTTTGCTCGGCAAGCACTTTAAGGGGGCCGAGTTCAGGCCACTGTGGGGACATGGCCGTGTGCTCTTGGGAATTATGTTAGGGCCCCATTCAAGTTTTTATGGACCAAGGTTGAGGCTTACTCAATAAAGGGCTCAGAATGAGTCTGATTAGAATGTGGTCAAAGAGAAGCTTTGTCAACTCCCACATAATACAAAAGAATGTGTCAAATATTGTATTTACCTTATTAATGGATGGTGGAACTGATATAATATTATAACCAGTTCAGGGGAGAACTCAAACTGCCACTCATTTATAGTCAGCTAAGGAATACTGGAATCAACTGACCCACAGAGGCAAACTGGAAAAAAACAGGTCAATACCCTGGGGACAACCAACAGCCCCATTCCACTGGGAAACCGCTGCAGTTTTAATGGAAAGAACACTTTGCATTACTATCAGTCTCCTAAGTCAGCCTTTGTCTTACTGAGTTGTGAAATAACCCCACTGATGGAAACCCAGCAAAGGTGCACACGGGTATAAAATCAAATAATCTCCTAGGGTGCCAGCATTCCGTTGAAAAGATATGCAATAATATCTTTTTGCCCATTTCAAAATCTTCCTGTTTTTCCCTATACCAAGCTCAACAGCAGTAAAAGTGATTCAAGAAAGCCAAAAAGAGGGGCGCCTGGGTGGCTCAACTAGTTAAGCATCTGCCTTCAGCTCAGGTCATGATCGCAGGGTCCTGCCCTCAGGTGCATCAGGCTTCCTGCTTAGGTGGGAGTCTGTTTCTCCTCTTCCTTACTGCTCATTCTCTCTCTCAAATAAATAAATAAAATCTTTAAAAAAATCAGAAAGATGATTGAAAAGCATCAATGATCAGGGATAGATCTATAAAGTAAGTATTAAGAAGACAGTCAGTTTCAGTGGTTAGATTCCTGAACTCTGAAGCCTGGCCACCTAGGTTCCCTCAAACGCCAACTTGGCCACTTTGTGGTTGTGTGATGTTGGGCAATTTTACTCAGTTTCCTTGTGCTTCAAATTCCCATCTGTAAGATGGGCATAACAAGTACCTATTGCATAACTGAGTTAATCACTGATAAGTGTTCAGTAAATTAGAGATGCCACCGCGATGCCTGTTGGAGCCTGTGGCCATGAAAGCATGCCTATCTCTAGTCTATAAGTCAGTGCTTGGCTAGACCAGACTTCTATCTTCATTATCGCTAAATTCTACACTAGGCTCAACATTAATTCTTTCTCCCAAGTTTCCCATTGCTTCTAGTAGACTAACCAGTTCTTCAGATCTCACGTGTAAGATTCGAGTGTAGGCAAAATTTATTACCATTGCTTCCTTTGACTTTAGAGATGACATTAGCATCAAGTATGAGGTTCTCTTTGTTTGTCGGGAGTGTTTAGCGAAAATCAAGGTAGTTTAAATCTGCTGTCACAGCTAAACTTGGCTTCTGTGCCAAGTGATCTCTCTAACCACCATCCATCTTCCTTCCGGTGAGAGCAACCCCACCAGACTAGCACTTCAGTTTATTTTGCCTTCACTCAAACATTCCAACCGCAACTTACAGGATTTTCTTACAAGTATAGAGGAGGGTGAAAACTTCACCTGGGACCTGGCAAATTAGACAAAGGCAGATTAACGACAGAAAAAAACAAATACATGTTTATTAACACATACAGCTTACATACACATGGGAGAAACTCAGTGATGAGTAACTCAGAGGAGCGGCTAGAACTTGGGACTTACACCCCCCCAACTAAAGCAAACAAAGAGTGTACAAACACTAGCTGTGGCCATCCCTCAGGATTCAAAGCAGAGGGAACAGGCAAAAATCCTCATGTTGGGGTCTTACCCAGGAAAGTGTTTGCACTTTACAAGCTGCTGTCTAAGGGTCTTGCTTCTAATTAGCACATGTCTAAGTGCTAACTGCAATCCTCCCTGGAGCCTGAAAGAGCTGGTGGGCACTTCCCCTGCCTCCTCCCTCCTATGGGCCTCCAATAATAAAACCAGATTGCTGGTATCTCCTCGGAAATCTCCGTCAACACATCTAGTACTCCAATGTTTAAGGTTACCACTGAGGAATGGGCTGCCAAATTCCCCAGTTCTGATAGCCAACGTGGCTTGCCTCTGCTTTCTACCTGTAGCCCACTCTGATCACCGGTATCTCCCTAGAAGGAACTTACATATGTGTCTGGCATCCCAGCTGTTGCAGATGCCAGCCAAAGGACGGACCCCCAGATCACCTGGTTCTAAAAGCCAGCAGGGCTTGTATTCACAGCTCCCACAGGACTATAGCAACCAATGAAGCAGTTCTTAATGCATGCAAGAGCGCCCATCTTTACAGCGGTCCACTGAGGTCCTATGCAAAGGAAACAGGCAAGAAAAGCCATCTCTCAGTTTCTCCTGGATAGACTCTAATTACATACTTTCCCAGCTGCTGCCCAAGGGCTTGGCTTCCAATCAGCCAGCATCTAGGTGCAAACTGTGATTCTCCCCTTTGGGACACTGACAGGCTTTGGCACACCCTCCCAACTACTGGGCGCCACTAAGAACAAAGCATTGGATAATCACAAAGGTTTCAAAGACAACTGGGAGCCCCTCCACCCGGTGAAGAGATTGAATCAGTACTCAAAAAACCTCCCAGCGAAGATAATGAAGATGGCTTCATTGGTAAATTATACTAAACATTTAAGGAATTAATACCAATACTTCTCAGTCTCCCAAGAAACAGAAGACAAAGGAACTCTTCCAAACTCATTTTATAATATCAACATTACCCTGATACTAAAACAGGCAAGAACACTACAAGAGAAGAAAATTAAAGGCCAAAATCCCCGATGGACATAGATGCAAAAGCCCTCAAAAAATATGAGCAAATCAATTCAACAATACATTAAACGAACTAATACACAGTAATCAAGTGGGATTTATTCCAGGGATGCAAGGATGTTTCAATATTCACAAATCAATATGATATACCACATAACAAAATGGAAGATAAAAATCATATGATCATCTCAATGGATGCAGAGAAAACATTTGACTAAATTCAATTCATCTCATGACAAAAACTCTCAAAAAACTGACCATATAAAGAACATACCTCAACACAAGAAAGGCAAAACATGACAAACCCACAGTTAGCATCAGACTCAGTGGTGAAAACTGAAAGCTTTTCGTCTAAGATCAGGAGTAAGACAAGGTTGCCCATTCTAGCCACTTTGATTCAATATAATACTAGAAGTCTTAGCCAGAGCAATTAGGCAAAAGCAAGAAATAAAAGGTATCCAAAGAAGAAAGAAATAAATAAAATCATCTCTATTTGTAGATGACATATTATAACCCTAAAGTCTCCACCAAAAAAAAAAAAAACCTGTTAGACCTAATAAATGAATTCAATAAATTTCAGATGTAGAACACAATACACAAAAATCAGTTGCATTTATATATACTAACAATGAACCAGTGGAAAAACAACATGAAGGAAACAATCCCATTTACAATACCCCTTTTACAGTAACATCAAAAATAACAAGACACTGAGGCATAAATTTAACCAAGGAGACAAAAGATCTATACCCTGAAAATTATGAAACATTGGTGAAAGAAATTTAAAAAGACAAAAATAAATGGGTAAATATTCATGCTCATGGATGGGAAGAATTAATATTGTTAAAATACCACCCAAAGTCATACACAGATTCAGCGCAATCCCTACCAAAATCCTGATGGCCTTTTTTCACAGAAATAGGAAAATAATCCTAAAATTTGTAAGAATCCAAAAAAAATTCTAAATAGCTAAAGCAATCTTAAGCAAGAAAAACAAAACTAGAGGCAACACACTTCCTGATTTCAAACTATATTACAAAGCTGTTGTAATCAAATCAGTATGGTATTGGCATTAAAAACAAATACATAGATCCATGGAACAGAATAGAGAGCCCAAAAACAAGCCCAAGTATATATGGTCAATTAATTTTCATCGAAGAAGCCAAGAATATGCAATAGGGAAAGGATAGTCTCTCAAATAAATGGTGTTAGGAAAACAGGATATCTTCCTGCAAATGAGCAAAACTGAATTCCTACCTTATACCACACACAAAAATCAGCAAAACTGAGTAAAGATTCGATCGTAAGGGGCGCCTGGGTGGCTCAGTTGGTTAAGCGACTGCCTTCAGCTCGGGTCATGATCCCGGAGACCCGGGATCGAGCCCCACATCGGGCTCCCTGCTTGGCGGGAAGCCTGCTTCTCCCTCTCTCACTCCCCTTGCTTGTGTTCCCTCTCTGGCTGTGTTTCTCTCTGTCAAATAAATAAAATCTTAAAAAAAAAAAAAGATTCGATCGTAAGACCTGAAACTTTAAAACTGTTAGAAGAAAACATATGAGTTAAACTCTGGCATTGGTCCTGGTGATGATTTTTTGGATTTGCCATAACAGCAAAGAGAACAAAAGCCAAAACAAGCAAAGGAGCCTACATCAAACTAAAAAGCTTCTGCATAGCAAAAGAAACCATCAACAAAATGAAAAGTCAGTGTATGCCATGGGAGAAAACATTTGTAAACAATATGTCCAATAAAAGATTAATATCCGAAATATACAAGGAACTTGTACAACTTAATAGCAAAAAAACTACCGGGGGAAGAACTTCAATAGACATTGTGCCAAGGAAAAGTTACAGCCATCAGCACATGAAAAGGTACTTGAAATCTCCAGTCATCAAGGAAATGCAAATCAAAACCACTGATGAGTATCAACTCACACCTGCTCAGTTGTCTGTTATCAAAAAGGTGAGAAATATTAAATGCCCTTGAGGATATGAAGTAAAGGGAACTCTTGTGCACTGTTAGTGGGAACGTAAACTAGAACACACATGATGGAAAACGATGTGAAGTTTCTGCAAGAAACAGATGTAAAACAGAATATTTTCAGCCTTAAAAAAGAAGGAAATCTTGCCATTTGTGACCACACAGTTGAACCTGGATGGCATTATGCAAACTGAAATAAGCCAGACAGAGAAAGACAAATATTGCATGGTGTCACTTATATGTGGAATCTGAAAAACAAAAACAAACAAACTCATAGAAACAGTGTAGGGGGAAAAAAAGAAAGAAACAGTGTAGAGTGTTGCCAGGAGCTGGGAGGTGGAGAAATAGGGAAAGGTTAAAGGTTACAAAGTTTGTTATAAGATGCATATGGTCTGAGGATATAATGTATAACATGGTGACTAGTTGATAAGACTGTATTGCAATATCAAAATCCAAGAGAGAACTTACATGTTTTCACCAAAAAAAAAGTATGCGACATGATGAATATGCTAATTAATTCCATGATGAAAATCCTCCCATAATGTATCAAATATGTTTCATATACCAAACCATGATTTTGTACATTTTAAATGTATTACGATTTTATTTGTCAGTTACACCTCAATAAAGCAGAGGAGGGGAAATAAATTTGTATAGAAGTAACAAGGCAAAGTCAAAGGGCTTTAAGCTTTGGGGGTGGTAAACCGTGGGAAGGTAAATATACAGGGGAAGCTAATGGAAGATTAGAGTTGTTTTAGAAAGGTTTCTCTGTTGAGTCTCTTGTGTCAGCTCTAGGTTGGGAAGAGTCCAGTGTTGTCTCCCGTGATTAAGAATCATCCTTTTTTTTTTTTTTTTTAAGATTTTATTTATTTATTTGACAGAGAGAAACACAGCCAGAGAGGGAACACAAGCAGGGGGAGTGAGAGAGGGAGAAGCAGGCTTCCCACCAAGCAGGGAGTCCGATGTGGGGCTCGATCCTGGGTCTCCGGGATCATGACCCGAGCCGAAGGCAGTCGTTTAACCAACTGAGCGACCCAGGCGCCCCAAGAATCATCCTTCTTAATCAGGCAGAAGTTAAGGGTTTTTCTTGTGTTGGCTTCTTCTTAATTGCTCTCAGCTTAAAATATTCCTGAGGGCCAAAGTGGCATGTTTTGAAGTAGCTTAGCCTGAACCTCTTCACAGGTAGACTTTGTAACAAATGATACTTCTCCTCTGCTCCTTCCCCCCTCCCCCAAATGTTTCATTTGAACCCATTGGATTCCTTTGTTGCTTCATTTCATCCAATTACATCATTGAGATTGAAAGAAAGATGAAAGTCAGCCCCAGAATATATGGTGTCCATTCAAAAATCTGCTCATCTGGACTTTCAAGTCTTATGTGGTATTCACTTAAAAGATGGGCAAAAAACCCAAGTCTTCCTGAAAGGGAGCTTTTTATTCTTACATCCAAACACGTAGGGATTTTCCCTTAGATGAATTTCCCATAACAATTTAAATAAATTCCAGAATCTGAGATTAAGGCAAACTGTAAATAAATGTAACAATTTCAAAAATAGCCATTGCCAATAATTCAAACACTAGGAATCATTCCTCAGGAAACAATACAAAACATGGGCAAAGATGACAAAACTATACTCTGCAACATCATTTATAATAACGAACACATGAAAAAAAAACAGAACATTTGGAAAATATTTGCCTAGTTGAATAATTTTAGTGCTTCTATTCTCTGGACTTATGCCACCTAAAAATTCTATTTACCAAATACATCTGTTGGTATGGAGATACCTTATGATAGAGGTTAAATGCAAAAAGCAAGTCAGAAAGGGCACCTGGCTCGTTCAGTTGGTGGAGGATGGATAGGACTCTTGATCTCAGGGTAGTGAGTTCAAGCCCCATGTTGGGCACACAGCCTACTTGGAAAGGAAAGGAAAGGGAAGGGAAGG
>PITA01000383.1:140244-261627 GCA_004023965.1 Spilogale gracilis | reverse complement strand
AGAGAGCTCTCAGGAACGAGGGCAATATCTCTGTAGCTCCCTGGGACCCTATTGCTCCCCAGTTCTCTCTTGATTAGTCCCTTCATCACCCCATCTGTCAGTTTTACTCCTCTGCTTCGTGGGACCCAGGCATGACCTCCCAGTTAAATCACCCAGCAGAGCTGCCTAGGATCCTGGTAACACAGTTTCAGATTTTTGGCATATGGAATTGGAGTTGCCCAGCTTGGGTAGTAGGCAATCCACTTCTTGTCCAGTTGGCTATGATTCAAGGGGCAGAAGGTCATTTTGTCTACCTCAACAGGGTGCCCCTCCATACGTGCATAATTGGAAGCAGTGTGAAAGGGAAGGGCAGTGGGCAGGTCAGACGCTCCAGGGGTAGCTACAGGTTATTGTCATAGTAGGAAATACACCAAATTTTTAATAACGTTTACCACTGACTGACTGGATCACGGTGGCCTTTACTTTATGTAAGCTATCTTACGTTTTAAAAGTTTTCTACAACACTATGTGTATTTTTAGAATGCGGAGAAAAGTGGGTTTGGTTTGGATTTTTAAATATATAACATGTACTGAATCCTGTTCCTATTATGTGCTGCTTCTTGGGTATGGGAGTTGCCAACTTGAATGATTAATGGACAGTCTCTACCCTTGAGGAGCATGCCTCCTTGTGCCAGTTCCCCTTCTTTTATTTGTACTTAACCTTGCCAAGACCTCGTGGGACTGTAAATGGTTTCTGCAACCAGTGCCAATAAGTGATACAACTCTGAGCCCCAATAACGACTCTAGCCCCTACCATCTGATTTAGTTATTGATATTGATATGCATTTGTTGATTCTTGAAACGTTTCAAATGAATAGATCCTTTTTCTAAGACCAAGTTGGTTTCTTTTTAAATTTTATTTATTTATTTGTTTGTTTGTTTGTTTATTTATTTAAGACTTTTATTTATTTGACAGAGAGAAACACAGCCAGAGAGGGAACATAAGCAAGGGGAGTGAGAGAGGGAGAAGCAGGCTTCTCGCCGAGCAGGGAGCCCGATGTGGGACTTGATGCCGGGTCTCCAGGATCATGGCCTGAGCCGAAGGCAGTTGCTTAACCAACTGAGCCACCCAGGCGCCCCTAATTTTATTTATTGAGAGAGAGCAGATGTGTGCACAGGTATAAGCAGGGGAGAAGGGCAGAGGTAGGAGAGAGAATCTCGAGCAGACACTGGGCACAGAGCCCCACGGAGGGCTTGATCTCACAAGGACCAAATCAAGAGTCCAAATCAAGAGTCAGATGCTTACCCAACTGAGCCACCCAGGGACCCCAAAACGACTAAGTTTTTTGTAAAGAGAAGAACCGTTCTGAGTATTTTGTTATCCCTCGAGTTGATGGACTTGCCCACATCAGTACCGTAAGTACTAATTTGCTGGTTAACTCTCCCTTCAAATCACCAAAGAACTGACTTTCCCGTAACCCCTGTCCGTTTGTTTCTCCAGGATCTGTTTGCCTAACATTTAAACGGCCAGTGCTTCCTTCTCTTTTATGAAATTTGCCTTAATTCCTCTTTCCCCATGCACACTTCCTTCATCTTCACGTTTTACTGGCGAGCTAAGGTTTCAGGATCACACGTATGGCCAAAAATGTCTCTTTCAGTTAAGATTCAGGATAGAAGGTGAAATAATTTTTAATTCTCTTCTTTCATACACATAGGGAACTCCATCTTTAAAATTGTGAAAAAAATGAATTTTTGTGTCTCCATGGCTAGGGTTAGAGTCCATTTTTAAGGCTTTTCCAGCAGTGACATTTGAATATAATCTTTGGGGGCACCTGGGTGGCTCAGTTGCTTAAGCGACTGCCTTCGGCTCAGGTCATGATCCCGGAGACCCGGGATCAAGTCCCACATCGGGTTTCCTGCTCGGCAGGAAGCTTGCTTCTCCCTCTCTCACTCCCCCTGCTTGTGTTCCCTCTGTGGATGTGTTTCTCTCTGTCAAATAAATAAAATCTTAAAAAAAAAAAAAAAAAGAATATAATCTTTGAATCACAGAGGAGGGGGTAACACAATCTATAACGTGAAGCTACAGGGACCAGGGCTTGGCTCTCAGCTCCACTGACAGGGAGCACTCTCAAAATACGTTGCTTGGGGAGCCTGATTCCTCATCCATCAAAAGGGAATCCCGACATGGGTACCTCTCTGCTCTCTCGTTCAGATTAAATACCTGAACAATGCCTATCCTCTATTGGGTGGTCAGTAAACATTTGCTAAACTGAAGAAATGTAAAGAATGTGAGGTACTATCAGGGAAACACCCACCTAATCCTCCTGCAGGGCTGCGCTAGGTTTTGATAAAGGATGAAGAACTACTTTCAGAGTCAAATTACATGGGCAAAGGTCGGCCCTTCCTTCAGTTAAAAAGCTGGGGGCAGGCCTTAACGAGGAAGTGGCCGTCCTTCCCGGAGTCTCACTTCAGCCTAGGTCCTCAAGCTGAGGAGGCTGCCCCCCATGGAAGTCTTGATCATGTGAGCCTCCCTACGTGAGAAGCCAAGAAGACCTGGTGAAAGTTTCCTCTCAAGTTTTGTGGAGAGAGACTCAGGTCTAGAAATATCCTTGTGGCCACCTGACCTGAAGAGGGGCAAAGCCGTGCAAACCCCATTTCCAGGTAACACCAGGGAGCACCAGTCTTGGTTCTCAGCCTTCCCAGGAGGACGTGGCTGGGTCTTCAGTCCTGGTTTTTTTGAGGAGGCACATGTAGCCAGGGGAGAGGTTAACTGGGTTTACTAAAAAGTTCTTATCATGTCAGTCTCCAAAAGCAAAATGACAGCTAAGAATCTGGGGTGATTTCCAGGAAAAGGAGAGAAAAGATATATGAGGTTTCTCTTTCCTTTCTCTTTTGCTACAGAAAGGTTGAGAGAGAGCAATGAAGCATACCTAACTGGCCGGATCATTTTTTAACATTATGCAGCCCTCTCATTGAGTGTTTGACAGTGTGTGTGATGACATGACCACAGGTGGTGGCCAGGAGCCCATGGACATGCTGACTCCCTCCCCTGGAACAGGGATGGGGATGAGGACCGGAATCTGTGTGTTTGCGCCCAGGGTCCCGAGCACCTCGTGGGAATGTGGCCTAGCTCTGGCCTGACCCTCGTTGGCTTCCCTGAGGACAGGGCCCAGGTAAAATGGGCAAGCCCTCTCCCTCCCCTCTAGAAAGCTCCCTCTTCTCTGAGTCCAGGGCCCTTCATCTTGTTTCACTAACGTGCCCTGAGGCTGTCTCAGTTTAGTTTCTCTGGTGGGAAAACTTAAGATATGTTACCTCATTTCACCCGTAGGATTAAAAAACGGGTCATCCTCAGAAATGACGAATAGGAGGCGGCATGGAGATACTAGGAAGTGTGAAGTCAGGGAAGAAGGAAAAAGGGCCGACAGACCCCAAAGGGTGCAGGGGCATAGGGTGCTGAGGGGTCAGCTCAGGGTAGCCAGACGTAATTTAGCTGACAGCCTGGCCTGGGAAGCCCCCTCGGGGATGAGTGACAGGCAGGCCTCACCTGTCAGTCCCGAGCTGTGGAAGTCAGCTGTCCCATGGAACCTGTGCAGATGCCTGCCCCGCACCCCCCCCCCCCCCCCGCCAGGCCCTGGGCACTCTGCCGGAACCCCAAGCACGAATGCCACAGGAAGGGAAGTGAAATCTGATCTCAACTCAACAAGTGAATCCACTGCTAAAAATCCCCCAAGCCCATCTGGTGGTAACAGCAGAGCAGCTTCCCGGCAGGTCCGGCCTTCCTGGCTCCACAGGTGCTCCCAGAGGCCCGGGTGGGGGTGGGGGTGGGGGGGTTGGGGCACAGGACTTTGGACTTTGGCCCATTAGGAGGTTGGGTGGGAACCGTGACAGGGGGAAAAGAGGCCAATCCAAGAAGTTCTGTAACCTCGTTTTTGAAAGTAGGTTTGCCGTTTGTTCCTGGTGAGGATATGAACAGAAGGTGGGAGGCGGAGGCTTTTGTCCCCGAGTCACGGAGACGGTATAAGCCTCACAGGTGTCATTCAGCAGCAGATTCCCCAGATCCTGGGCCTGATCCAGCTGGTGAAGGGGTGGAGGTGGGGGGAGCCACCTTAGGGCTTTCTTTCCATACACACGCATAACATTTATGGTGTAAGTTTCCATAAACCCGAAAGTTGGTCTTGTACTTTGAACCGGCATGGCAGAGAGCAGTAGGGATCCAACCCTTGATACACTAACCCAATGCTGCTTTAAAATAAGATTCAGCTACAAAGTTAACAAGTAGCTCTCCCTTCATTTACAATGAGGATCAGCAGGGGCAGAAAACCCTATGCTTGTTAAAGGCGTTTAAAGTGTTAGAACCCATACTTTGATGTGTCTGATATTTTGTTCCAGCCCAGTGCTTCCCAGGCCCTGGTCACAGCACACCCCCTCCCCGCACCCCCACACCCCACAGTGGGGTTGCCCCATCCAGGCCATTCCACAGGAATGAGCCCTGCAGTGCTTTCTGCTTCTCTCTCATTTTTGGCCTCCAACAGTGCGGGGGCCAAGAACTCTGTTCCTTTCCATGCCCGGAACGCGACAAAAGTCTCTTCTTTTACAAAATGGAAAGACCGTGTCCTCCATCTTGACCTCATTGATTTTTCCCTTTTCTGATGTTGCTCCTACGTCCGCATGCAGCAAACTTTTTCTTAAAGAAGTCAGACCCGGGGCGCCTGGGTGGCTCAGTTGGTTGGGCGACTGCCTTCGGCTCAGGTCATGATCCCGGAGACCCGGGATCGAGCCCCACGTGGGGCTCCCTGCTCGGCAGGAAGCCTGCTTCTCCCTCTCTCGCTCCCCCTGCTTGTGTTTCCTCTCTGGCTGTGTTTCTCTGTCAAATAAATAAATAAAATCTTTAAAAAAAAAAAAAAAAAAGAAGTCAGACCCTTCCTCTCCCCATCCGTGCCTCACGCACACACACAATTTTCCAGTCTTCTCACTACGTTAGAAAAGTTTGGGTCTTCTTAACTTACATGCAGGTGTCTTTGGAAGCATTGATAGCAGGGCTTGAAGAGAGGATTCAGCCCCCAACCCAGGACGGAGTTACTGCGGAAACTGAGTGTATTTCCTGCCTAGAGCCGTCCTGGGCTGCCCGATTCAAAAGGAAGCTTCACATTTAAAAAACTCACTCCTGTCCTGACACAGTCCAGCTCTGGGCTCTTTTCTGGGCACAGGCCCCTCCACACCCCAGCTGCTGCCCCAGTTCTGACCGCCTGTCCTGCTCTCGCCTCACCCTTCCTGGCTCCTTCTCTTGCTTGTCTCAGGTTGCTCACTCAGCTTGCCAACCCTGGGGAGGAGTTGCTTACATGTGGCTCAGTTCTCAATATTTTTTGAAGCTACATCTTTCATTCATAGACTTGCCAGATTTGCATAAAAATGCAAGACGCCCAGTTTAGTTTGCATCTCAGATAAAAAACAAATATATATGTTTTTAAGTTAATACATAATAAACATGTTCCATACAATATTGGGGACATATTTAGACTAAAAAATATTTGTTTATCTGAAATTCAAATGTAATGGGATGTCCTGTATTTTATCAGGCAGCTCTATAATAATTTTCATTCATTCATCAAAAAATATATTTGTAGAGAACTTACCACCTTTCAGGCATGGTGCTAGATGCTGGGAAAACCAGCCAGGTCCCAGCCTTCATACCTTACAGAATATATACTTACTCTATACATATACGGATATGTATATGAACCTATGGGAAGAGTGTGGCTTTTGTACTAAACCTAATATTTGTAGTTACTAGCAGTTTTAACTGCTGCATTTGATGAGCTTGCTTTTATAAACATTAATATTTACTTAACAAAAAAGTAACCTATCAAATTAACATAATTGTAATAAATAATGGATGCTAATATTTCTGGAGCGTTAATCATCTGTCATGTGCGCCATTTTAAGTGATTTACACAGGCTAAGTCTTTTTATCCACATACAAAGTTGATAAAGCAGGGTTTTTTTTTAAATCCCCATTTTGCAGATGGGAAAATGGAGGCCCAAATAAATTAGGAATGCACCCAGTCACGCAGCTAGTAAACAGATGACCCAGGATGTGAACTAGATTATCTAACTCAAGAAACCAACAGGTAAACCACTACTCTATACAGGTCAACACTTGTTTTAAGTTTGCAATTCGTCCTCCTCCAAGGTCAGTGAGTTAGATAATATGAGTCACATTTTATAAATAGGAAAACTACACCTCAGTGAGGCTAGTGAATTGCCTCAGTCTCTTTGCCAGTAAGTGCAAAAGTAGTTCTTTTTTTTCTTTTTTTTTTTTTAAAGATTGTATTTATTTATCTGGCAGAGAGAAACACAGCTAGAGAGGGAACACAAGCAGGGGGAGTGAGAGAGGAAGAAGCAGGCTTCCCGCCGAGCGGGGAGCCCAATGCGGGGCTCAATGCGGGGCTCAATGCGGGGCTCAATCCCGGGTCTCCGGGATCATGACCTGAGCCGAAGGCAGTTGCTTAACCAACTGAGCCACCCAGGCGCCCCGAAAAGTAGTTCCTTAACGCAACTTCTCATTCCAAATACTGCACTCCCCATACCATCCGAAACCGCCGGGAGCTCTCCTAAACCAGCGGTTCACAAGGTGAGTTTCATAAACGTTCTTTACTGAAAGAATTCACCAGGTACTTGTTCAGACACTTACCTTCTACTCTAAATGCTTTATAAATAATAAATAATGGTCTTATATAAATAATATAAACAATAACTTTATAAATAATAGCTAATTTAATTTTTATAACAGCATGAGATGGGTACCGGTATCATCTTCATCTTAACATGACAAACTGAGGCACAGAGTGGCAGAGCCAGGATTTGAGCCCAGTCTCTCAGACTAGGAAAAAAATTCCGCAGATCATTGTCAAGTGTCCTTTTTGTGTGGGGTCCTATTGTAGGCATGGGGCCTGTGGCTGCCTGGGGCTCATCTTGTGTTGGGGAGAAGAGAATAAACCTGGACAGACTTGGGCAAGGATCCCCCTCCCCATACCAGGAGGGGGCAGACTGTTGGCTGGTGAGACCAGGTGGCAGGGGAGGGCAGGAATGTCAGGTGGAGGGGGGTGGAGGTGGGAGAGCGGAGGGAGCATGTACTTTCTAGAGATGTTGAAGGGACTCCAGACAGCAAAGGTTTTATGATGGTGCATCATGTGACCTTGATATTGGGAGATGGTAAGGGAAGAAAGATTGTCAGATGGCCGAATACTAGAAGAGGAGAGGGGTATGAGGAAATGGAAAGAAGAAGGGAGCAAAGCAGTCATGACCCCTACCTCACACCATAGCCCTCAAGCTTTACTTATGTTCAGTTACCTGAGGCGGGTCTGTGGGGCTTAGACATAAGCAAGCCAAGACTGAGGATAAAGGAAGAAGGAAGAGAGGATGGGAAGGATCAGAAACCCCAGACATTTCCCTGGGCTGATTCAGCCTCTCTCTTTGCCCACCTACCCTCCCCAAGAAGCACTTTAACTGCTTCCCACAGTCTAGGTCTCCTTTTGAGATGTGCTGGTGGATTCGGTGAGAACACACCGAGCTTTCAGCAGCACAATCAAAGGCCCCATGATCGGCCCCACTGCCATGTCACTTCCTGTCCCTCCACATCCCTCAGCCCCCACTCTCCACGAAGCGCACATGCACATGCTCTGCCAGCTTTCTTGCCACTCTTCACACATGTCCTAGACTAACTCCCTCTGCCCACCCTGTCCCACCCACCCACATAAACCCTTTCTGCCTGTCAAGGTGACCTGGCTCGCCCCCTCTTGGGAACGCTTCCGCCCCACACTGGCTATCTGCAACACTGTTCCAGCTCCTCACCCACTCTCTCCCTGTGGAGTTGTCTGTGTACCTTCTCTTGTCCTCGTCTTTTACAAAGAATCCTGGATTTTCCATTTCTGAGGACTTCCTGACTCCCTACACACAGTAGGTGCTGCTCAATAAACATTGGTGGAGCTACACACCTTTGCCTCCTGGCCCCCAGAGAGTAGCGTGCCCGTGGGTGAGGCCACATGTGGACTTTGTTGTTGCAGGCCCGCCATGTGCACCGCCAGTGCCTGTGACCTGGAGGAGATCCCCCTGGACGATGACGACACAAACAGCATAGAATTCAAAATCCTGGCTTTCTATGCCAAACACCATGTCTTCAAGAACACCCCCGCTGTCTTCTCACCGAAGCTGCTGAGAACCAGAAGTTTGTCCCACAAAGGACTGGGGGGTTGGTCCGCAGAAGAATCATGGACACAGGCATCATGGCCTTGCAGAAATTCCCCATCCAGCGAGAAGCCCCTAAACCTGGCCAAGAAAAAGTCTTCCTGGAGAACACTCTTTGGAGTAATAGAGAAGGAGGAAGAGGTACAGAGCTCACCTGTGTTCGTCTTGGAGAGTGTCGCCAGGCAACATCAGGCTGGGCCTCAGAGTCAGCAGTGGTCTAGGTCCCTCACTAACGTGGGACAGCGCCCGGAGGAGGAAGGTAGGCTTTGGGGACTGCTGCTCTCCCTTCTTTGTGTGTTTGGTATTTCCTCTCCTCCCAGCTGGTAATGTGGCCTGAGGCAGGGTGCTCCACTGTGCCTCAGTTTCCTAACTTATTAATATTCAGTAATAATTGCCCTGCTTTTCTCGAGACGGAGTAGAAAGTAGGAGGCTGTCAGTGAAGGGTGGCAGGACTGGTTTTCCAGCTCTACTGCCTACAAATAAGCTTGCTGCCCTAAGTCCTGATCATCTGTGCCAGAGATCAATGTGGAAGGGAGAGCCCTACACAGGGACTCAGGCTGCTGTTCTTCCTGAGGTAAGTCAATTCACCTCTCTGGCCTCTGTTTCCATCTGTATCCCTCCCCACCACCTCTTAGGGTGGTGGATGGAAAGATCAGGTAGTTGTGTATAAAAATACTTGTCAAAGTGTGAAGCACCCCCCAAAAAAAACAACTGAGAACCATTTTGATTTTTTTTTTAATAATTTCATTTATTGAGAGAGATCGCGAGAGTATGAGCACTGGAGAGGGGTAGAGAGAGAGAAACAGGCTCCCCGCTGAGCAGGAAGCCCAATTGGGGACTCAAACCCTGGGATCATGACCTGAGCCCAAGGCAGATGCCTAACCCACTGAGCCACCCAGGCGCCCCAACTGAGAAGCATGTTGACAAAATTTTTCCTTAGTGGGGCAGAATACATCATATTGAATAAAAGATTTTCATGAAGGCATTCACCAGAGAGAGCTGCCCTTCATCCACAACCTTGGTACAAGTATCTTCCCCTTCAACAATGCCCAGTGCCCACTGCCCAGATTTTGGAAAGAAAACCCCCTCTCTTGCTGGGTTTGATTCCTGGGCTAACTTGTCAATAATTAGTCAACAGGTGGCAGTAATGTCTCAATTTTAAAATGGTGTGACTTCCCAGCTTCCTGGAGAATCAGCCCACACTTGGCAGTTTTATATCACTCACTGTGATCAAGTAAACTTTTATTTCCCAAACTTTTAAAAGTCCCATAGACTAATAAGATTTTAGAAGAGAGATTCTGGGTGAGAGTACCTGGGGAACGCCTCCGCTGGAGATGGTAGCCGAGCTCTGGGGCCTTAACAGTTTGGAGGCACCTAAATAGGCCTTTCTGCTCGGCTATCCCTTGAACTTCAGTGAGAGGCAGATGGAGCTCTTACAGACTCTAATCTTCTGGTTTCCTGAGATAAATGACACTCTGCATATCCATGGTGCCAAAGTGTCATTCGACCTTTTTATTTACTAAAATGTCAAAATCTATCTATCTATATAATAGCTATAGATACTTTTGAAAATCATAGAAATGATTACTTCCGAAGGAGCCCTTGCTGTAAACTTTTATGTTCAGTGTACCCTCCCTTCCCACCTTTCTCTTGGTCGCTTTCTTGTTTGGTGAATTTTGTGGATGGCTAGTTGGCTTTACGTTGAACGTGACTCAAGAGAGCCTCACTTTCTATTTCTGTTTTGCCACGTATAAATCAGAGTTTAGAGGCACCTGGGTGGCTCAGTTGGTTAAGCGACTGCCTTCGGCTCAGGTCATGATCCCGGAGACCTGGGATCGAGCCCCACATTGGGCTCTGTGCTCAGCGGGAAGCCTGCTTCTCCCTCTCTCACTCCCCCTGCTTGTGTTCCCTCTCTGCCTGTGTTTCTCTCTGTCAAATAAATAAATAAAATCTTTCAAAAAAAGATTAAAAAAATCAGAATTTAGCAATTGTGTCGCCTGGGTTCTTTTAACTGAAGCTCACAATTTAGACCTTGCTACCGTGTCCAGGATTCAGACACCAGGCCCCCAGTGAACTCTAAGCTTATGTCCCAAGATCAAAGTCTAGAAGTGAGAGGTTTTAGGAAGCAGAAAAATGGGTGTTGATACCAACCTAGGTTCTTTGACTTGTGAGTCCTTATTTGTCCATAGCTAGGATTTGCTGCACTGGAATGTTACAGTTACAATTAGGTTCAGATACATGGAGTGGAAAGCTCAAGTAACTGTGGCTTCAACAATGTAGAGATTATTTTTCTCGCCTAGAAGACAAGACCAAAGTTCGGCAGCCCAGGGCTGATATGGCAGCTCCAACCATCATTAGAGATTTTATTCGGCCGTCCCTTGGCTAGTGGCTTCCAACCTCAAAAATCACCCTGTATTCCAAGGTGGCTGCAGCGACTCCAGCCATCATCTGTACATTTCAAGCAGGAAGAAGAGGAAGCAAGTGTGTGGAGCAGTGGGGAGCAGGGGGCACAAAAGGGTGTCTTGTTTCTAGGTAATTCCATTCCCTTTTAGAGAGCTTTCTTGAACTCACACTGAACTTTTACATCTCACTGGCCGCTCCTTACTGTAAGGAAGCTGGAAAACACGGTCTGGTCAGCTCAACATGTTGCTGCCTGTGCCATCTCCGGGTCTTTTGCTAAAGAGGAAGGAAATGAATACAGGGAAGGAAATAGTCTTAACCATAGAAAAATGCCCTACCCCTTCTATTTGAAACAAATGCCTCAGGGGTCCCTGGGTGGCTCGGTTGATTAAGTGTGAGATTTGGGCTTGGGGTCATGAGATCGAGCCCCAGCTCAGGCTCTGGCACTCAACGGGGAATCTGCTTGAAGATTCTCTTTCCCTCTGCCCCCTCACTCTTACTCTCTCTAAAAGAAATTTTTTTTTTAAATGAAAAACACATAAATGCCTCAGGCCAAAGGCTGCCCGGCACCCTCTCAGCTGTGCCGTGCTCTCTTTCTCCCTTAGCACCACAGTGGCACCTCCTCCCCAACGACCCTGCAGGATGGCCAGCCTCTCTGTCCTCGCCATCCCCGACCCAGCTTTCCCTTGCCTATCAGATGAGATCAGCTCTAACAAGAAGGGAATCTTTCTTTTCTCAGTGTTAAAATTAAGGTTTTTTAATGGGAGTCAGCTAGAGCTTGTTCATCGAGTCAGATGTGTTTGCTGCTTCCCTCACTTGTGACCACCAGTTCAGAGAACTGCATACGCTGCCGCCGTGAGAAGGCGAGTTCCCTGGTTGCACTGTCACAGGATGGGGCTGGGGGGTGAGGACGGACCACGGCTGGGGCCTTCCTCTGCCTCCTCTGAGCGCAAGATGGACACAGTGTGACTTCCGATGGGGAGCCATGCTCTGACCCCCGCAGACAGGCTGCACGAGGTTACAGAGGAAGAAAACAGAAGCTTCCTTTTCCCATCTTCTGTGGACACTAGGGAAAGCTTCCACTGGCTTTGGGATTCAGCCTTTTCCCACCTCCTTGACGGGACCATGCATGGCCAGCATTCCAGAGGAGGCTGGTCGGGCTGCAGTAAGGTGAAAATATTTGGTTTGGTTGTTAAAACAGGAAGGAAAAGCATCAGTCCTTTTCTCCTTGGCTCTCTCATTCTTCTCTCTCGATTCTCTCCTTATCTGCTTTTGAACCCGAAGGGCCAAGCATGAAAAATGCAGCTTTTTAAGAAAACCATTAGGCCCTTTTTAAAGGAGGGCATTGTGGAAAAAGTATTCATTCCCTTGGCCGCCCAGAGATGCCCAGAGGGTGAAGGGAGAGAACCAAAGCTCGCATGGGCGAGAGGGTCAGAAATCACCTGCAGGATATCAAGGCTATGATTGTGACACAGTCCCTCCCGGGTCGCAGGCTTTGCCACTCACATCCACCCTGATGTACAAACCAGGAGTTGCCCTGGACGCTCCAACCCTGTAGCCAAGCCCTCACTCTGTCGCTTTCTCTAAGTGCATGCATTGAATGGTTGTGTTTTTCAAATATTCCATGTGCTCCATATGGCATCAAAGACCTTCCTGTCCCCGCATGCTTTATTCTGTCCTTAATGTGCAAATACAGAACTCTCCTCCTGGATGACAAGTTCTTGACAGGCATGGATTGCACTTTATGTGTCCTGGTTTACCTGTCGACATTAAGTGGATGTTTCCCATCAGACCTGGAGGAGAGAGAAGACCCAGGACTGTACGAGCAAGAGCAAGGGGGCTTTGGTGTTTACTTGACAATGGGCTTGAGTAATGAATATGGCCTGAAAACGGGCATATTCGGTGACCAATCCCCAAAGGCTTGTCAGACTATTGAATGCCCTCCTATGCACGTAGGGGCCAGCTCGACAAGATATAAAGGATGTCCAAAAAGAAAAAAAAAAGAATAAAAATAAAAGCATAATGAGCATTCCCTGAAGCAAAGAGCTAAGCACTTTCTTTTGTGTTTCTTTCCTTGCTGAGGGGAAAGCAGACCCTAATTTTGCAAGAGTTCAAAAAGAGGGTGCAGAAGGGCAATTGTCTCAAGATGGCAATCATCCCTTGGCGCCCTCCGCCCCCACCCCAGCCTCTGCCAGGCAACTCCCAGTGCTTTCTAAAGAATGGCCTCCCCCCACCACATGAACCTCAACAGCGGGCAGTTTCCTCTCCCTCTAGGCGGGCCTTTTCATTTGGGGCAACTGTGCATACCAATGAGCTAGACAAAGTTCTGGGAAGGGCCGCTCAGCCCTGTTTGGTCTCGTTTCAGCTGTGGACCCCAAAGTTGCCTCCATTGCCCACCGCGTTGCCGAAATTGTTTATTCCTGGCCCCCACCCGAAGAGCTCCAGGACCAGGTAGGAAGCTGCAAGTCCAAAGGGAGTTTTGTTCATCAGTTCCTCCACCGCCAGGGCCAGTGCTCCCAGCCTCGAGCCACCAGCACTAAGAAAGGTAAGAATTTCCCTTCCACATGCTTGGGTCGGGCAGAAGGTTTGCCGGGCAGAGGTGCATGGGCGGCGATGTATTTCGCCAGCGCTGGGCATCTCTGATTTAGCCAGCAGAGATCTCTGAGGCCTGTCTGCTGCCCTGGTCCAGAAGCACGATGGCAGCGTGCTGCAGGTGCAGACCTCTGGCTCTGGAAAGACCAGCCCCAGTCCAGGGGAACCGGCCAGCCACCCTTGGAAGCAGCGGGCCAAGCTCACTGCGAAGCGCAAAGAGAAGTCTCCTCCTGAGCGAGGAGAACAAGTAGAAAGTGCACATGCCACCTTGCCCACAGAGGGCAATGCAGTACTTGATTCAGCCCTGTGGACGATGGCCAAGGGTGGTGGTCTGTTTGCTGATGGAACCACGCAGAGTACAGATGGGGTGTCAGCCCTGGGGATTTCTAAGACTGCGGGGGGCTCCTGGGGAAAAGCGGGGCATGGTCAGACACCAGGTCTGGTGCAGCGCATGAAGCAGAGCCCCAAGGCAGTAACCAGATGGGGTCAGTTATCAGCAGACCAGAGCAGGAACTGGGACTGGAGTTCCCATAGGAAGGCCAGGAATTCTGGGGGTGAGGGGAGCTGTGGCAAGCACCCAAGTAGAGACATTCCATCCTACTTTCCCTCACAGAAGACTGTTCCTGCTCCTGGCTCCCTTTCCCCAAACTGCAGCAGAGGGGCTGGGGCAGAGGCGGCCCCCTGGGTTGGCGGTGTGCCCCCGTGCCAGGAGCTGGTGTCAGGGTCTCCCAGCCTCGAAAGTGGGGTGCAGAGTCCACCTGCACCGTGCTGCGTTGCGGGGCTCAGAGTGAGTGTCTGGAGGAGAGGTGACCCCTCTGAGTGTGCTGAGAAGAAAGGTGTCTCCACTTTCTTGTGATTCCCCTTGGTGTCTGGGTGACATAAAGTGATACCCCACCCCAGGCCCAGGCTAAGCCTCTTGTCCCCTGTGCGCATGAGAAATTCAGGCCCTGGTTACAGCGGCTTTCCCGGAAAGATGCAGCAGCATCAGAGAAAAACTCCACGCGGGCCATGGGGACCGTCCTTCTTGCTTCTCCGTGGGACCTGCGTCTTGGACTTCTGCTTACCTTGCCTTTCACTGGACCATCTTCGAATGGGATGGGCTGACTTGATGTCCTGGTCTCCCTTTCCCTCTTATCTGGAACGAACATGAGGACTCCATGACTTTGGAGATTGTGCCATAAATGAAAAGTGCCACTGGATCAGTCACTAGCTTTTCTCTGGATTGTCCTGGGGCAACCGCCATTTTCCTCATGGTCGGTGGTTAGCTTGCTCTGACAGGAGAAAACTCACACTCCCCCTCCCCCGTTCCAACACCTATGCCACCGCCCAGCAACCGTAGCCGGCTTGGTGCCACCTGCCATTTTAGCCTTTGGGGTGGGACAGCTTAATCATTTTATTTCTACCCCACCTGGTTGTAAAGACAGCATACATTGTTAGTAAGATAAATAAATCCCACTGGAAAAATAATGGAAAATGAAAACACTAGCAGGGGAAGAACGTGGGTTTAGGAATGAGTTTAATTTCCAAATTACAGGCCAGGAAGACTATGCCCTCTCTTAGATCGGGGCCCCAAATTTGGCTCTACACTTTGCAGCAGCACTAAGGGGGGAATACGAACCAAATGGAATTTATGGTGTCCATGTGGAAAAAGCACCTTCTGCTCAGGAGAATCCTACAGACCAGAGAGAAAGTTCTCCTAAATATCTTCAGAGGTAGGATCATGAGCAGTGGAACCAACATCTTCAATGCCATTCTTACAATAAATATGTGATGCATTCATGGTGAGAAATGGGGGCTGAGGTGAAAAAAGAAGAAGGGAAAGGAGAGGTCTGTAGGAGATGGTGGCCAGAGTGCTTTGTGCCTCATCAGACAAGGTAGGGTAAGAGTTAAGTTGCTAAGAATTATAAAGCATGTGTCTCCCTCAGCCCCTAAGCTGGCTTCAGTATTATCCCTGGGGGATAGGAGGTGTGATTAAGATTATATGTTTTCTTAAAAAAAATAACTGGACTTTTTCCTCTGACAGATGGAGAAGACCAAATAATAGCCAAAATCGTTGAGCTGCTGAAATATTCAGGGGATCAGTTGGAAAGAGAGGTATGGAGATTCTTGAACTAATGTGATTTCTCTCTGTGCCCACGCAGTGGGACAGAGAATGGAATCATACTGCACATTGTATTCTTTTGCAAGTTCTGGTTTCCACTTAGTCCTAAATTTTATTTCCCTTGGAGTGAAAATTCTTCATGCTGGCAGCATCTCAAAAATGAATCACTTTGGAAAACATAAGTAAACCTTCTGGAGCCTCCCTGGAATTTTTGGAAATGAAAAATGTAACTTTGTTATTGCAAGAAAAGACACCAATAAATTAAAATTTGCTGAATAGAATTATGAATCTAGTTCCCCATGTAACTGATCCTTGGGGAAGTGTAGACCCTCGCATTTGCCCTGCAGACTGGATATCGATGTCCCACGCTTGGCTCCAAGGCTGGAGTCCTTCCCAAAATCTCCCCCGAGAGTGGCCAGACTCTTTTCTGCTCGAGGTCTATCTTAGCGATTTGGCCAGCGAGGCGGGTTAAGTGTTCCTTGGAGAATTTTGGCCTTCCTGCTGTTTAGAAGTCGAGACCCCATCATTTCGGTCAGGAGGGTGGGAGAGTGTGTTCGGCTGCGGAGCTGGTGAACAGGACCCCACTGTCATCAGAGGGGAGTCCTGTGTGGTTACCCCCAGACTGTTGAGTGATCTCTAGGGGGCAGCGGTCAGGGACTGGCCTGTGGACCCTGTTCCCCGTCCCACCAGGATCAGTGGGAGGAAGTCAGGCCCCATGGGGCTTGTGCAGGAAGGGAAAAGCACTAACTGGCCAGCTAGCCTTCCCCAGCCCCGAAATGCTCAGCCGCTCCTTTCTCAATGCGTTTGTCAGGGGTGTGCCCAGCGGACGGTGACCGGGGTGGTACAGAATGAAAAACGGAGAGATCCAGGGATATCAGAGAGGAAAGAGAACAGGGTATGTGAGCTTCAGGTCCACAGTAGAGGATGAACAGGAGTGCAGAGAAAGAACATCAAACGTGCCCTCCTATGTTTCTCCAGAATTAACATCAGTGGATAGGAATTATGGGGTGATTGATTTTCTCCATTTTAGGAATGAATTTTCTAGCCCTCAGGACTGCCTTGTGAAGCAATGATCATCCTGTCACCAGAAGAATTTCAAGGCGATGCCATTGACCAGCCCCCAGCATAGGGCTTGAACTGGGAGGGACCTATTCGAATCCTCGAAGATTCTTTATGTCTTGAAGATTCTGTGGTTTCCTCACAGCCTCCTTCCCAGCCTCCCTAAGCAGTGACTTGCCTTGAGTCCTGGAGGCAAGGGACGGGAGGTGGTATGAAGCTGCCCTCCGTGGTTAGAGAGATGCTTTGTTTCTCACCCCATAAATCACCACTCTAAAAAAATCTTGCTTTTCTTAATGATTTGGGGTGATACTTTACGTTCTTTATGTAGAGAACATGATTGTTTCCCAGTAGCGAACTTGGGTAGGAGCACACAGAGGGTCTGACTTTGCTGTGTGGATGTGGGTTTCCCACTAGACCGGGACGGTGGTGAAGGGGAGGGCCCCTTCCTGAGGCAGAGGCAGGGGCGACCCACAGGAGCATGGCTGGGACGAGCCAGGGTCCTCTAGTTTCTGGCATTGGATTTTCCTACTGCTGCAGCGAGCCCAGGCTCCCAGCTCCCCACTGGGGTTTTGAATTGAACTTCTTCACCTGAGTCACTAATCAAAAGCAGTCCATTCTGGCTGTCGAGGACACTAGCCCTTCTTGCTTCAGCTTCATAATTCAGAGAGGCCCCTTGGGTCTCACGGAAGTTGGGGGTGGGTCTGGGCTCACATCAAGAACATAGTTCCATGAAAATCTTTGCATAGCATTAGATGTACCCCCAGAATATTCCTTTTAGAGACAATATTTGTTGAGAACCTGCTTAGCTTAGCATTCTTCAGAGACAGAACTAGAGGATTTCCAAGGAAACATGTAGTCCTCGCTCACTAAGAAATGTGTGTAGGACTGGAATCAAGGGCTTCCCGGGGGCGTGTTGGTGGCCCATTGCTGAGCTAGAGTCTGCTCCCCGGTGCCAGGCTGCTGTACTGAGCACATATCATCTTGTACGCAGTTGAAGAGAGACAAGGCTTTAATGAACAGCTTCCAGGACCAGCTGTCCTACCCTGTTTTCAAGACCATCACGGACCACTTCTTAAGGGGTGTGGACACCAGGGGAGAATCAGAGGTCAGAGCTCGGGGCTTCAAGGCTGCCCTTGCCATAGACGTCACGGCGAAACTCACTGCCATCGACAACCACCCCATGAACAGGGTGCTGGGCTTTGGAACCAAGTACCTACAGGACAACTTCTCGCCCTGGGTCCAGCAGCAGGGTGGATGGGTAAGTGTATCCTGTCCCAAAATCAGTCTTCCCAGAATTCACAGGAGTTGGAACGGAAAGTTATGGTTTGAGTTTTTGGGTTTTTTTCGTTTTTTGTTTATTTAAGTGAAGGGGACACATCTTTGAAGCGACTCTCATGGATTTAGAACAGTTGAGTGGCAAGAGATATGTCCCAGTGATGGGAATATATTTTTAGTGATTATCTTCACCATCGATAAACATTTACCGGGCTTCCAAAGAGGACAGAGGGTATGTGTGATGGACGGGAGGCACTGGTCAGATAGAACAGGAAATGAAGAGATGGTGAGATATAAATTGTTGAGAGAGATACAATTTCTGTTTTCACAAATTTTGCAGGCAGTGGAAGGCTGGCAACAAGACAGGGAGAGGCGAACAGTTCCTTATTCCCTCAGATGCTGACAGGCAGAGAGAGACGGTGCTCACAATATTTTTTTTAATGAAATTTGTTTATTTCTTTCTTAGTAATCTCTGTACCCAATGTGGGGCTCAAACTCACAGCCTCGAGATCAGGAGTCACAGACTCTTCCCACTGAGCCAGCCGAGTCCCAAATTTGTGTCTAATTCCTTGCTTTCGGGCAAAACAGACTCCTTCACTGCCGTGCCGCAGACTCAACCCCTCCCCCATCCTTTATCCTCATGCCTTGAGATTTCCTCCAAGCTGCCATAACCTCATCAGGTTAACCTCTTCAAAACGCTTTAACCCTTCGCTTTAAATCTCAGTAGGCTCCGGGCATTTGGAAGGACAGGCCTTTGCCCCACATTATCTTTAGTCCTCCTGCTGCCGGAATGTAATTTGGCAGTTCCCCAAAGTATCAAACTTAGAGTTACCAATTCTACTCTTAAGTATCTATCCAAGAATGTTCCTATAAAAACTGGTACATGAATGATCCTAGCAGCATTCATTATTCATTATAACCAAAAAGTGGAAACAACCCCCAAATGTTCATCGGTGATGAATGATGACTGGAAATACCAAATGTGGTAGACCCATATAATGGAATGGTATTTAGCCATGAAAAGGAACAACGGACGGATGAACCTTTCTTCCCCCATTTTTTAAAATTTAAATTCAATTAATTAACATATAGTATATTATTAGTTTCAGAGGTAGAGTTCAGTGATTCATCAGTCTTATATAATACCCAGGACTCATTACATCACATTATCTCCTTAATGTCCCAGATGGATGAACCTTGAAAACATTATGCTAAGTGAAAGAAGTTAGACAAAAGGGCCCTATACTGTATGATTCTATTTTTATGAAATGTCCAGAATAGGCAAATTCATAGAGACAGATGAGAGGAGAGGGAATGGGGAGTGACTGCTAATGGATAAGGAGTTTCTTTTTGTGTGATGAAAATGTTCTAAAATCCGGCAAAGTTAATGGTTGTGCAACTCAGTGACTATACCAAACACCATTGAGTTACATACTTTAAAAGGATGAATTCATGGTATATTTCAATAAATCTGTATGAAAAATGGTGTTTCTAGTTCCAGTGAACAAATAAAAAGGAAATATAGAAGAACATATTTTTTATTTACTTATTTTTTAATTTGGCTGCTGGTACTAGAGAGAAAAACAGTTCTAATTAGGGAAAATATGTGGATTTTGGTTGAAATAATAAAGGGCATTTTCAAAGGTTTTAGACTTCTTTGGCATTTTAAAAATTATTTGTAACTTATTAGTTTACTTTTCTGGGCCATCATAAATCCTAATTTAAGTCTTGGCCACATTTAGGTTTAATTTGGAGCATGTAGCTGGAAATCAGGAGGAGAGGGAGAAAAAAGAATGAGAGAGACGGGATTCATTTTTCCCAAAGCTGATAGAGAAGGACTTGCAAAAATAAAGGAAGATGTCGATAAAAGAATATTTATGAGTTGAGAGGAGCTCTTGAAGTGTGGAGGAGATGTGGACTGAGACCTGTGTTCAGGGTCCATGAATAGGAGAGAAAGATGTTCCTGGGATGGCAGCTGTTCAGGGGCTTCCACTGGCCCCAGGTATTTCGGTGGCTCTGCAGGGTTTGTCCTTACAGTAGTGGTGAAGGAGAAAAACGACTCCCATGCACCAGGCTTTTGGAATTTCTAACTGTCTTAGTGTTCTGCATTTCATGCAAGTGCATCTAATCTTCCCAACTAAGCTACAGATCTAAGGTGAGGCTTAAGTATTTTACGCCTGTTCCTTCTATCTACAGCATAGATGTTCAGCCAGTACACCTAACATAATGAATCGGTCAAATGAATAGCAATTGTATCTAAAAAGCCTGCTAAACAAGCTACCATGAGATTTTAATTCACTCGGCCATTTTTCCTTATTGTAAAACACTGTTCAAATAGTTACTCTGTGGTCCTGCAACCTCACCCATTGTACAGTACTTTGTAGAGAAAAGTTTGCAACCTCTGTAGTCCTCAGCCTTTCAGCATCTACTCTTTTGAATGTTAAATATGGCATCGAAGCCTTTTCCCATCTAGCTTCTTAGTCCTGGATGTGTAACATAACTCCTTAGCATATGTTTTCCTTTCAGAATAGCAAGGATACTGGTCATCTTTCCAGACCCTCCCCCAGACCCTCTCATAGGAACCCTAGGTCATGCCTGGGACAAGAGAGCTGAGTTCACAGGTATATGTTTTCAGTTCAACCGTGAATCAAACTTGGAATGGTATGAGTCTGTTTCTCTTGTTCCTCTCTAGGAAAAAGTTCTTGGAATACCACATGAAGAGGTAGACTGAAGCATCAGAAGAGTTGTCATCTGGAATACTCATTATCCAACTGGGATCCTGTCTACATTGGTCTCAACATAGAATGTGGGAGAAAATACAAATGTGCAAGGCAGAGAGAGCATTGAAGTCTCCCAAATCATTGTTCCTGTGATCTCAGAGGCATCAGGAGAGGCCTTGTCTGTCTCCACCTCCTAGACTGTAGTAGTGTGGCCCGTGACATCCTTGTTTTTCAGATCCTCCATTGAATGTGGGAGGAAGTCTAGGAAGACAAGTGGTCATTATCCTTTCAAACATTCAGAACAGAAACTGTCATCTTGCCTCTGTTGGCCACTTCAGGGAAATTTTGTTCTGGATATTTGCTGATTCCATGAGGATGAGACGATAAATCGTGCATGTGTTTACTCTTTGGTTTCTAGTACTATTTATTTTTAAACTACACTTGGGATAGCCTACTAATGACATTGTTTCAAAGCTACCTTTAGGAAGATGTTGCTGTTCATGTTGGTAGAAGTAGTTCAAAGAGACTCGAGTTCACTGCTGTATCCACTAGTTTGGGGAGATCCAGCCATATCTGCCTTTGACTCACTTCCCTAGAAAAATTCTTTGGCACTTGGAAAAACTTTATTTGGCAGAAAATAATTTCTCCTGCCACACTTAACTGTCTCAGTGATCTCACCTCCATTTCTCAAGGTCTCTGAAACTCTGTTATTTTTTTGTGGTAGTGTAATGATTAGTCACTGTTAAAATAAATATGTGGAAGCACCACTGTCAAAAGAGTATCTTGTGGTTAAAAGAAGTAAAAAGTAATAGTACTAAGATCTCTGTGAGGATCAATGAGTTAATTTATAAAAAGCACTTACAACAGTGCTTGCTAAATATTTAGTGCTGAGTGTTCACTTATGTTCAATATTATGTGCTGCCCTCGGCTAAGATGAAAATTTCCTCTCAAAGCAGTCACTGATTGTTTTTCTGAAATTAATCCTGTTCAGAATGAGGTTTTCCAGTAAGTGAAATATGTTTCACAATTGTTTAACAATTATTTAAGACAACAGTTATGAAAACAATTTTAAAAACACTGTCAAATTATAATCTTAGGAATCTCTGAATCTGTTGTACTTAATGTAGCCTGATGTAAAATGGGTGTTTAATAAACATTTGATGAACAAATAAATGGATGAATTAATTAGACCTACTTTCAGCTTCATGGGAAAATTGGACCTATCCAATATCCATGCTCCACTTACTCTGCCCATCTTAATTAAAATGAGTTATTCTCTTTTACTTCCTGCCCCCTCCCCCCACACACAGACAATCATAAATGTTAAGGATAAAGGAGTTTCCTTTTACAGATGGGGACACTGGAGACTGCCTCTTCTCCCATGTTGATCCATCCATTCCACACTATTTGCAGTTCCCCAAATGTATCCTGCAACATGGTACCTCTAAGTTTTCATCACAGTATCTTCTCCACTTGGGGTGTCCTGGCCTCCTGGTCCTCTCTCCCCTTATTTCCACTAATTCAGTTAACTCTGTCCCATCTTTCCAAATTCACTCCTTCATTTCCTCCAGGAAACATTTGCTAAGCCTCCTTTAGCCGCCATATGGCGACACTTGCATGCCTTTCCTCAAAAGCTTGCACCATCACACACTGTTTATAGACATTATACCTAATACATTATGCCATAAGAACCAGTCTTTTGTACTGGATTATAAACTCTTTTGTAAACAAGGATTATGTCTAATTTAAGCTTGTCTATCTAATGCCTGGCACATTTTTAATGTACAACTGTAAAATTATATACCATGGCCTTGCTGCTATTACCTGTCAGTCAATGAAGTTGGACTATGGCCCAAGATATGTGTCGTTTTAACAAAACTCTCTATATGTTCCAATATTATCTGTAGCTTCCAGCCAAGATGAAGTAATAGTAGCTGAGTTTAATCTCCTGCTTAAAACACTGAAAAAAAAAAACAAGAAATACATGAAAGAACAGTTTTCAGTTTTCAAGATATTGTGCATCAAGTAATGAAAGACAGGTCCTTGAGAGATGAAAAATAAAGCGAGCCCTGTGACTGCCCCAGAGTACTGAAGATAGAGTTTCCAGGCTGTGCTGGAGGGAGGGGAATCCACATAGGGCTCAGCAGTCTCCCAGAGTAGAGGAAATAGACACTTGGAGTCCAGGAAGGCCTGGAGTTCAAGTCTGCAGGGCAAATAATGGAAAGAAGAGAATGGCGTACAAAGTTCTAGAGATTTACAGACAGATCCCCTCAAGTTTTCAGATGACAAGTTTTCAGATCAGCACGTGCATGTGAAGAAGTTACTGAGGGGAACACTTTCCAAGGTTCGAGTTCACACAGGGGTGGGAGTAGCCCCTACTTCCACTAGCCAGAATGGAAAAATCTCAAAATTTGCATAGCAATAGGTAGAATACCCGGAAGAATTTTGCCTCAGTAGTGGGAAAAAAAATAAGCTCTAGATTAAACATGCTTCTGGTTCTGCCTAATAAAGATGAGGAGGAAGAGCCAAATGGATTGAGTAACTCAGCTGTGTTTCAGAACAAAGCTCAAGATTCCGTATAGGATCACAAAAATATCCAACACCCAACAAGGTAACATTTGCAATGTCTGATACCTAATAAAAAATTACAAGTTATGCAAAGAAGCAGGAAAATGAGACCTATAATGAGAAAAATCAGGAAAAACCACCCCAGAAATGATAGAGCTGATGTAATTATTAAACAAGGACATTAAATCTACTGTAATGATATTCTATATATTCAATAAGCTGGAGGAAAGATTGAACCTGTGAACATGTGAAGAACACATAGGAATTATACATATGACTCAAATCAGAAGAAATCTATAACTCTGGGATGAAAAGTACACTGGATTGAATTAATAGCAAAGAGACATTTTTAAATAATAGGTAAGAAACTTAAGACATAACAATAGATGCAAAACAACACACAGAAATGAGGCTGGGGAGAAAACATTAGGAGAGGGGGAGTGAATTGTGGGATGACTTCTACTGGTCTAATTTAGGTGTAATTGGAGTGATGATTTTCAAAATTTGCTGAAAACTATACACCCACAGTACCAAAGAGTCAATGAATAGCAAGTCACACACCAAAAAAATGTAGGCAACTACACATCATAAGGCACATCACAAACTGCTCAAAACCAGTGATAAAAAAAAAAAACAAAAAAACCCCAACAACAACAAAAAAACATACTTAAGCCAGAGAAAGGGGCACCTGGGTGCCTTAGTCTGTTAAGCATCTGCCTTTGGCTCAGCTCAGGATCTTGGGGTCCTGGGATCAAGCCCCACATCTGGCTCTGCGCTCAGCAGGGAGTCTGCTTCTCCTTCTCTCTCTGCCCCTGCCCACCCCTTACTCACTTGCTCTCTTTCTGACTCAAATAAATAAAATCTTTAAAAAAGAGAGAGAAAAAGATACATACAGAGAAACTAAAATAAATACAGCAAACTTTTCTTGGGAAAATATAAGACAGAAGAAAGTAGAGAAACTTCTTCAAAATAATAGAGGAAAAAAACCTGGCAACATAGAATTCTATACCCAACAAAAAGATGTTTTTAAAAAGGTGAAATACTTTGTGAGATGTACAAAAGCTAAAAACTCCACATAAGTAGATTTGAACTACAAAGAATAAGGGAAGTCCTTTAGGCAGAAGGAAAATTACACTAAATACACTTATCTACAGAAAAGAAAAAGCCCTGGAAATGATAAATGTGTGAGTGAATATAAGACTCTCTTCCTTATTTAAATCTCTTATTTAAAATACAGTGAGAGGGGCGCCTGGGTGGCTCAGTTGGTTAAGCGACTGCCTTCAGCTCAGGTCATGATCCTGGAGACCCGGGATCGAGCCCCACATCCGGCTGCCTGCTCGGCGGGAAGCCTGCTTCTCCCTCTCTCACTCCCCCTGCTTGTGTTCCCTCTCTGCCTGTGTTTCTCTCTGTCAAATAAATAATAAAATCTTTTAAAAATCTTTAAATAAATAATAAAATCTTTAAAAAAAAATAAAATACAGTGAGGGGCACCTGGTGGCTCAGGCAGCTTTGATCTTTGGCTTAGATCATGATCCCAGGGTTCTGGGATTGAGCTCCACATCAGACTCTCTGCTCAATAGGGAGCCTGCTTCTCCCTCTCCCTCTGCCTACCACTCTGCCTACTTGTGCTCTCTCTCTCTCTGTCAAAGAAATAAAATCTTTAAAACAAATAAATAAAAATTGCTCTTTTAAAAAATAAAGATAATGGATCATTTACAGGAAAAATAATAACAATATATTATAATGTTTATAACATACATAGAATAAAATATATGACAATAATAGTACAGAGGCTGGGAAGAGATGGAATTATAATTGTAAGTGTCCATACTAGACATGAAGTGTACAATTTCACTTGAAAGTATACTGGTAAGTTAAAAGTGTATGCTGTAGGGGCACCTGGGTGGCTCAGTCGTTAAGTATCTGCCTTCAGCTCGGGTCATGATCCTGGAGTCCTGGGATCCAGCCCTACATTGGGCTGCCTGCTCAGCGGGAAGCCTGCTTCTCCCTCTCTCACTCCCCTGCTTATGTTCTCTCTCTAGCTGTGTTTCTCTCTGTCAAATAAATAAAATCTTTTTTTTTTAAGTGTATGTTGTAAATCTAAAAAACCACTGAAATGTATGTATACACCTACATAGTCACATAAGATTTGTAGCTAACAAGCCCAATACAGGTGATAGAATGGAATTATAAAAAATACTTAATCCAAAATTAAAGCAGAAAAGGAGGAAAAGGGCAGCGAAGGACAGACAAGACAAAAGAAAATAAGTAGCAGGTTGGTATATTAAATCAAACCATATCAATAGTCATAATAAATGAAAATGGTCTAAATATCCCAATTAAAAGGGAGAGATTACTGGGTTAGATTTAAAAAGCCAGACCTAGCTAGATGTAGTCTACAAAAAAAACACTTTAAATATAAAGACATGATTGTCTTAAAAGTAAAAGGATGGAAAAGTACTATGATAACATTAATCAAAAGAAAGATGAAGTGGCTATATTAAGTTCAGTCACGGATTTCAGAGCAAAGAATATTAACATTACTAATTGTCATTTAATAATAATAAAGGTCAGCTCATCAAGAGGACATAACAATTCTAATGTTTATGCATGTTCTAGTGTGCTTTTTCCCACACCAGCCGGAACTCCCTGACACCAGCTGGTTATTCTACAATTCAGCTCAATTCAACTATCTACCCAGAGATTATGTCACATCCCACAGGGTAAGGGCTTAGTCCTAGGAGCCTGGCTCCCCACCACACAGTCTTTAGTCATTACCTAATCTTCTGACCAACAGGCTATAAATCAGAAGTTCCCATGACTTTCCTCCTTGGGTTCAATTAATTTGCTAGAACAGCTAACAGAACTCAGGGAAATATTTACTTATTAGATAAAGGATAGAATCAGGAACAGCCAGGGACATGTTCTGGGGAAAGGAGCATAAAGCTTCTATGCCCTCTCTGAGTGTGCTACTCTCCCAGTACCTACCTGTGTTCACAAACCTGGAAGCTCTCCCAACCTCATCCTTTCAGAGTTTTATGGAGGCTTCATTACACTGGCATAATTAATTAAATCATCAGCTATTGGCAATTGATTCAACCTCCAGCCCTCTCCCCTCCCCAGAGTCAGGAGGTGGGTCCACCCCCTCAATTCACAAGGTTGGTTCCCTTGACAACCCATCCATAGGTTACCTAGGGACTTTCCCAAAGTTGCCTCATTAACATAACAATAAATACCTTCATTGCTCACATCACTTAGGAAATTCTAAGGGTTTTGTTAGTTCTGTGCCTGGAGAAACAGGGACAAAAACTAAATACATATTTCTTATTATAAATCATAGTATTACAATCTAATAACAGCTTCAAAGTACACAAAGCAAAAATGGATAGAGTTGCAAGGAATATAGATAAATCACAATCATGGAGATTTCAATGCCTCTCAATAATTGATAGAATAGGTAGACAGAAAATCAAAAGGATACTGAAACCTTCAATGCTGCTAACCCACGAGATCTAATTGACATCACAGAGCATTAAAACCAACAACAGCAGAAAACACATCTTTTTCAGATGTATACAGAACATTTACAAACTATATTCTGGGCCATAAAACAAATGTCAGTAAATTTAAAAGTATTCACATAATACAAAGTATGTTTGCTGGTCACAGTGGAATTAAATTATAAATCGGTAATAGAAAAATATCTAGATAATCCTCAAGTGTTTGGAAATTAAATAACCCATGTCTAAATCACCCATGGGTTAAAGAGGAAATTTGAACTTAAAGAAAATGAAAGCATAGCATACCAGAATTTATGAAAGGAACTTAAATATTTAGGGGGGTTACTTGAGGGGAAATTTATAGCACTGAACACCTACACTAAAAGGAATGGTCATTAATTGATGACTTCAGCTTGTACTTTAAACTAGGAAAAGAAAATGCAGGGTAGGCATAAGAAAGGAAATAAAGGGAATCAAAGAAATAGAAAACAGAAAAACAGGGAAAAGCAATGAAACCAAAAGATGGTTTGTTGAGCAGATCGATACAATCTCTAGCCTGACTGATCAGGAGAAAGGCACAAATTACCAAGGAATGGGAGAGGAACATTACTATTAAAAGGATATTAAAAGGATAATAAGAGAATATTATACTCCAAAATTCAACAACTTAGATGAAATGGACAAATTTCTTTCTTTTTATTTTTTAAGATTTTATTTATTAATTTGAGAGAGAGAACATGAGCAATGGGAGAAGCAGAGGGAGAAGGAGAAGCAGACTCCCCGCTGTGCAGGGAGCCTGATGGGGCACTCGATCCCAGGCCCCCTCGAAATGGACAAATTTTTAAAAGACAAACTATGAAAGCTCACTCAAGAAAAATAGAATGTAAAATTTTACATTTCCAAAATGGAAAACATTTTTAGTAGTTTCTTTAAAAGTTAAACATCTAGGGACACCTGGGTGGCTCAGTTGGTTAAACGACTGCTCCCTGTTCGGCAGGAAGCCTGCTTCTCCCTCTCTTACTCCCTCTGCTTGTGTTCCCTCTCTGACTGTGTTTCTCTCTGTCAAATAAATAAAATCTTAAAAAAAAAAAAAAAAAGTTAAACATCTACCAGATGACCCAACCATTTCATTCTTAGGAATTTAGTCAAAAGAAATGAATTTGGTCTAAAACTTGTTCCAAATGTAGTAACTATATTCGTGTAGGTCCTAAATGGGAAACAACATCAACAGTTGAATGAATAAACAAATGTAGTATATCCATACAATGGGATACTATTCAGTTTTTAAAAATATGGAATGAACTACTGGTATATGCTGCAACATGAATATGAATCTCTAAGTGAAAGCTAAACAAACAAAAAATGCACTACAAATTTATTTATATAAAATTCCAGAAAATGCAATTAATTTATTGTGACAGAAAACAGATCATTGATTGCCTGGGAATGAAGGGTTGGAAAGAAGGAATTATAAAGAGGCGTGAACACTTTGGGGTAATAGAACTGTCCATTACCTTGTCTTATTATTTTGTGGGTGTATACAACAACAAAATTAATTAATGTATCCTTCAAATATGCGCAATTTATTGTATATTGATTATACTTCAATAAAGCTGTCATTTTTTTTAAGTGATGGCAAAATGAAATCATTTTGGACAATCAAAAGCACAATTTGTCATGATCAGAACAACACTGTTAGAGATGCCAAAGGAAATTTCTTCAGCCCAAGGAAATTTATACTAGAAACCCAGATCTATAAAAAGGAATGGAGAGCACCAAAAAATAATAACTATATGGGTAAGTAAAAATATTTTTCTCATGTTGAAATTTTGTTAAAAGATAATTTTAAAAAAGAAAATAAGTAAATTTTTTAAAAAGGTAATTGATTAAAGCAAAACAATTATTTATATAATATGCAGAACATGTATGACAATAAAACACAAAAGACTGGAAAGGAGGAATAAAACAGACTGTTGTAAGGTTTTCATATCATGTGCAAAGTGGTGTGTTATTTCAAGTAGACTACAGCAAATTAAAGATGCATGCTCTAAATCATACAGCAATGACTATATCAGGGAGTAGCTAGTAAGTTAATAGTAGAAATCAACTGGAATCCTAAAAGATACACAATTCAAAAGAAGGCCAGAGAAGAGAAAAAAGAAGGAACAGATGGGACAAAAAGAAAATATCAAGATGGCAGACAAAAATCCAATTGTAGCAATAATTGCATTAAATGAAATGGCTAAATATTACAATTAAAAGGCTGAAATAATATTGATAAAATGAAGACCCAACTATATGTTTTATGTCTAAATGTGAAAGAGAGCTGGGATAAAAGTAAAGGAATAGAAAAATAAATGCAAACTAGTAAGAAAGCTGGAATGGGTACATTAATATCAAAGTAGATTTTAAGTCAAGAAATATGGCAGCAAAGAGGGACGTTACTTAATACAAGTTAAGAAGACAACAATCTTAAATCATGCAGAGCTCAAAATGAGACAAAACTAGAAGGGGAAATAGAGAAGTCCACAATTACAGTTGATTTCTTTTTTTTTTTTTAATAAGGTGAGGGTTTGTTTTTTTTATTTTTTTTTAAAGATTTTATTTATTTATTTGACAGAGAGAGAGAGATCACAAGTAGGCAGAGAGACAGGCAGAGAGAGAGGAGGAAGCAGGCTCCCTGCTGAGCAGAGAGCCCGATGTGGGCCCTGAGATGGTAACCTGAGCTGAAGGCAGAGGCTTTAACCCACTGAGCCACCCAGGCGCCCTACAGTTGATTTCAATGCTCTTTTCCCAGTAATTGATAGAACATAACAGAAAATCAACAAAGGTCTAGAAGACTTGAAAAACAGTATAAACCAAACTGATCTAATTCATCTTTACTGAACACTGTATCCAATAACTGCCGAATATTATTGTTAAATAACAAAAATTCAACCAAGTAAATACTAAAGATCTAATTGGCTTTACTGAGCAATTCATGAATTGGCAGCATCCCATCCAACAAGTAGAGGATAGCGCCAAAGGGCTGCAGAAAAGAAAAGACTTTTCAAGGCAGGACCAGGAAGCTGTAAACAGGAAAAAGGATTATTTCGGGTGAGGTCACCTTCCTTTGGGGAACAAAAGGATCTTATTAGGTGGATTGCTTCATCTTTCTTTGGGGCATGGGGAGGGCCAGTGTGACAGATTACCTTATTGGTGCTGACCAGAAAATTCCTGACAGGCTGAGATTATATTTCTGGGGGAGGTTGAAACTGCAATTAAGTTAAACATTACACCCTGCTTTGTTGGTGGGGCCTAGCATAAATGACTCCATTTTGGGCCCGTGATTTTCTTTTTAACACTACTCAAGTGCCCATAAAACATTCACTATGATAGACCATAGTCTGGCCCATAAAACAAGTCTCAATAAATTCTAGAGTTAAACTCATACAGAGTACTTATGACCATTATGGAACTATATCTGAAAATAGCAAAATGATATCTGGAAAATCCCCAAATATTTAGAAATTATATACACGTTTATGTGACCCATGGTTTAAAGAAGAAACCACAAGTGAAATTAGAAAATGTTTTAACTGCTTTAAAAAACAAACACACGTACAAAAAAAGAGGGCCCCTGGGTGGCTCAGTCATTAAGTGTCTGCCTTCAGTTCAAGTCATGGTCCCAGGGTCCTGGGATAGAGCCCCTCATCAGGCTGCCTGCTCTGTGGAAAGCGTGCTTTTGCCCTCTCCCACTCCCTCCGCTTGTGTTCCCTCTCTTGCTGTGTCTCTGTCAAATGAATAAAATCTTTTTAAAAAAGGAAAAAGTTTTAACTGAATGTTTAATGAAAATGTCGAAATTTGTGGTATGCTGCTAAATAGCATGCTTACAGGGAAACATATAGCTTGTTTGCTTTATTTATTTATATTAATATATAATGTATTATTTGCTTCAGGGGTACAGTTTTATGAATCATCCGTCTTACACAAGTCTCAGCATTCATCATAGTACATACCCTCCCCAATGTCTATCACCCAGCCACCCTATCTCTCCCCCACGCCCCCCAGCAACCCTCAGTTTGTTTCCTGAGATTAAGAGTCTCTTATGGTTTGTCTCCCTTCTGGGTCCCATCTTGTTTCATTTTTTCCCTCCCTTCCCTCCACGACCCCCCACCCTGCCTTTCAAATTCCTCATATCAGAGAGATCATATGATAATTGTCTTTCTCTGATTGACTTTCACTTAGCATAATAGCCTCTGGTTCACCCACATTGTTCAAATGGCAAGATTTTGTGGGGTTTTTTGAGGGCTGCATAGTATTTCATTATATATATATATATATATATCATCTTCTTTATCCATTCATATGTTGATGGACATCTAGGTTATTTCCACAGTTTGACTATTGTGGACATTGCTGCTATAAACATTCCGGTGTATATGCCTCTTAGGATCACTACATTTGTATCTTTAGGGTAAATACCCAGTAGTGCAATTGCTGGGTGATAGGGTAGCTCTATTTTCAACTTTATGAGGAACCTCTATACTCTTTTCCAGAGTGGCTGCACTAGCTTGCATTCCCATCAACAGGGTAGGAGGGTTCCCCTTTCCCTGCATCCTCGCCAACACCTGTCATTTCCTGACTTGTTAATTTTAGCCATTCTGACTGGTGTAAGGTGGTATCTCACTCTGCTTTTGATTTGTATTTCCCTGATGCCAAGCGATGTTGAGCACTTTTTCATGTGTTTGTTGGACATTTGGATGTCTTCTTTGGACAAATGTCTGTTCATGTCTTCTGCCCATTTCTTGGTTGAATTAGTTGTTCTTTGGGTATTGAGTTTGGTAAGTTCTTTATAGATTTTGGATACTAGTCCTTTATCTGATATGTCCTTTGCAAATATCTTCTCCCATTCTGTCAGTTGTCTTTTTGTTTAGTTGACTATTACCTTTGCTGTGCAAAATCTTTTGATCTTGATGAAGTTCCAATCGTTCATTTTTTTTTCCTTGCTTACCTTGCCTTTGTTGATGTTTCTAGGAAGAAGTTGCTGCTGTTGAGGTCAAAGAGGTTGCTGCTTACGTTCTCCTGAAGGATTTTGGTGGATTCCTGTCTCACATTGAGGTCTTTCATCCATTTTGAGTCTATTTTTGTGTGTGGTCTAAGGAAATGGTTCAGTTTCATTCTTCTGCCTTGTAACTGTCCAATTTTCCCAACATCCATTTGTTGAAAAGACTATATTTTTTTCATTGGACATTCTTCCCTGCTTTGTTGAAGATTAGAACATAAGTTTTAGATGCTTTTATCATAAAAGGTCTAAAATCAGTGGCTTTAGCTCTTATCTTCAGCAACTAGCAAATTTAATCCAAATAAGTAAAAGGAAGGAAATAATGAGCAGAAAACAATGAAACAAAACAGACATAGAATAGAGAAGGATAAATTAGAACAAGAGCTGATTTTTCAAGAAAAAGATCAATAATATATTTTTCAGTTTGACTGACCAAGACACAAATTACTAATGCCAGAAATGAAAACAGACATTCAAAGGATAAGAGACACATTTTATGCCAATAAACTGAAGCTTAGAGGAAATGGACAAACTCCTCAAAGACTTTATAAAAGACAGAAATTGACATAATAGAAAATATAAGTAGCTCCAGATCTAACCTGAGTTCTTACTTAAAAACCTTGTCCTGATATACATTTGTACCTAAGAATCACAGCATTGCATAAAACTTGAGGCCCCTTAATCCCTTCCTTCCCAAGGAACCCCCAAGAAAAAAGGGCTATAATTATAGGACAAAACACAGAAGTCTTCAAGGCAGTGAAATTGGGTAGTAGTGGGTGGGGGGAGCTTTGGGTAGGATGATCAGAAGTCAAAAAGCTCTTAAAATAATCTTTCGTCTGTCATTACAGCTACCATATGATGGGCCTCACACTAAGTCTCTTGTGAGAGGTATAAATTACTCTGGAAGCGGAGCAAGAGCAGAGAAGGGGCCAAGAGGGATGGACTCCACCAACAGACATCTGTACAGAATAGGATACTTCACAGGTGTTTGGCCTCCAGCAGACTCTACCTTGTCTTACTATTCATTGCCTAGAATGCCTTAGGTACAAGTAGCTCTCTGCAACAGGTAGTGGAACTGGCCAATTAAAGAGTCAAGGTTCAGAAAACTCTATTAGAGCCTAAGACCAATAAATACTGAGAGATTAAATGAGTTCAGACATGCCTTGGCAGTTCATTAAAATGGAACAGAGATTAGAATCTCAATCTCAGTTTAGTGTCCTTTTCCCTCCACCCACTGCCAACTGCCTCAGATCAAAATTTCGCACTGGAGTTTTTCATACTCAAACTGGTCATTTCCTGTCAAGGTTGGGTATTAATCAGTTGACTAGTGAAGGGAAGAAAAAAGGGAGGGGACACTTAGCATAGTACCTGGGGTGCATAGTAAATGCTGGACAAATCTTAACAAAATTATCCCTTATTTTTGGCCTCTTAATTAGGAAAGACTGGCTTTATATGGTGGTTAGTAATTAGATTACAAATGCAAATCTTGGGTAGATAATTTGCAGGGCTGGGGAGGAGGGCAGCGGTTGTGGTGGTGTGGAGACCACATGGAAACAGCAATCCCGCCAGGGTAGAAAAGGGAAAGTACCTTCTAAGTTCTTGAGCTGGATCCCTGTAACATAAGAGATCAACAAGAGAAACACATACAAATGTATTAATAGAAGTTTTACATGACACAGGAGCCTTCATAAGGAAATGAAGACTCAAAGGAATGGTTACACCTGTTTTAGGCTCCGTTTGATGAAAACTGGGAAGTCGTGGAAAGATATGATAGAGTATGGGCTGTAACAAACTGGGGCAAACTCAGCAAGGCTAGCTTGTTCAGATTCTTCCTCTGTGTCCCTTCGTCTTCCGAGGTAAGGATGCTCCTTTCCTCTGAGTACAGGGAGGGCATGTCTCACTCTAGGGTTTGTGACCTGCTCCAGGGAAAGGTCAGAGGGTTCTTCCTGCATATGCCATTTCTCAAATTTCTTCAGCTTAAAATATTCTCTATGCTAAGGTGTCATATTTTGGGGTATCATGTCCTGAACCCCATCAAGTCATTCCTTTATTTGCAATTTACAGGAATAATGCAACTGTACCCAAAGCAAAGGATTAAAATAAAAAAGACTGTATAAACTGAGCAGAAAGCCCACCTGCAGAGAGGAGGACCCAGGACATCTTGCACTGTCCTTCCCATTCTTGAGCCTGCCTTGAAATCAGGCAAAGCGACTAGGGTTCTGCCTCTCCTTTCTTTGACTAGATTGCTAACAGCAAAAGTCGTGGTATTTGTTTTCTAGAAGAAAGAATGGGAGGGGTCAGCAAAAAAGTCAGGGTAAGCTCACTTACTCAAGAGCATCTGCCAAGAAAAGACCTTTACGCGAACATTTGTTCCATCTAATGCCCTGATGTTTGAGCTTGATTAATGGCAAATAATAAAGCTGTCCTCTCTTCCTGTCAAACCAGCAAAATCTGACGCAAGCAGGGATCTAGTGGTTTTGAAGTCTCATTGGTTCTTTCATTCCTCTCTGGGAAGAGTATTGTAGGGGAGGAAAATAATATTCTGTCTACCCTTATCTAAGTTCTTAGCTGAAGCCCTTGTAATAATAGAAGAAAGATTAACAAGAGAAAGCAAAGAGAAATTTATTAATGTGTACACCTTATGCACACACAGGAGATACCGAGAAACCCCCCAAATGACTTAGAATTCAGGCTTAAATAGCGTTATCAATAGGAAAAGGAGAGGGACGATGTAGGCCTCCTAAGGAAGTGACTTTCAGGAAAGATGAATGGACCCTTAGAAGAGCAGGTGGGAGGTAAGAAAGTTGTGGCCAAGTTCATCAGGCTGTTTTTTCTAGTTTCCTTTTCTGTGATAAGAACCAATTTCCACTAGTTGATGAAACTCTCACGGAGGGGATTTATGATTTACACCAAGTGTGTTCCTTTTAGAGGATCTGTCTTTAGGCAGATAAGGGGAGCTCAAGGAAAGCCTCTATGAAAGCACCCACCTGACGCAAAACAATCAAGAAGTCCAAGTGACATATTTTGAGGTGCTATATAATATTCTGCCACCCTTCAGCACCACAGCATATCGGACTCTGCATCAGGAGGAGCAATGTTCATTTTTAATGCTAATTTGGAGAAGGGGGAGGTTCAGTGTCCACAGCAGGGCTCCTTCCAGGAGCTGACTAAAAACCAGAGCAGGAAGCATAAAATGTTTTCTTTATTCTCTGATCCCAATACGGTATGGCCAAACACTGAACTATGTAACAGGCCTTCTCAAACCTCTCTTCCAAGGTTGTATTTTATTTGAAATGTAAACAATAAAGGTGGGCTTTGCTGCCTCTGAAACACAAGTCATGGCAAACACAATCAGCTGTTTTAATTTCTTGCTAAAAAGAAATGACGCTTTTATTTTCCACTGTTTTATTATAAAAATCAACATTTCATTTGTTGCAACTCGGCTTATTGTAATAATCAAAAGGGGATTTATACAAGGTATTTTTATACAGTTTACAATTAAAGCACTTATTTTACAAAAAGGGGGAAGAGAAGAGTGGACAAGGGCTGACCAAATGTTGGCCATTAAAATATAAATACATCCTTGCAAAGCACCATCGTACCAGAATCCATGAACAAGAAACACCAGCTGACTTTAAGACAATAACAAAGATTAAAGCTTAAGAAAAAATTTAAAAACACAAAGGATAAACATCTGAAAGCAGCACCAGATCCTTCACTTGCAAATAAGGCTAGTCCAGCTTAAGCTACTTGGTATCCTCTTAACTCTTTTCAAAGTTTCCTACTAACCCCAAATTTTAATTTCATGTAAAATTAGACTTATTTTTCTTCATTTTCTTTTTCTTTTAATGTTCATATTTAGGTGTATCTATCTATAGATATAGACAGACTATATATATACAGATAGATATAGATATTTATCTATATATAGATAGGTATCTATATATATTTATATAGATACCGAATATAGATACTTACCTCTATCTATCTATCTATCTATCTATCTATCTATCTATCTATCTATCTATCTATATCTGCCCTGCTTATATTTGTTTTAAAAAAATGGACAGTTAAGCATAAGCAAAACACTGTCTCTAAATCTTTGGTGTAAACTTCTGGGTAAACCCTAGCAGTAATGGTGAAAATCTACAAGTTAGTTTTCATTACCTCTATACTCTATATAGCTTTATATAGCAAGAAATCACATAATTTATAGTTGTATCTGTAAAGTCATGAGGATTTTTTCCAGCAATAAACTTAACAATAGCTTAAGGATGTCTTATGAAAAAGAAAAACTGAGTAAGATTTGCCTGGACTGAAGGAGGGAGAGGGTAGTCAGTAAGAGCTAAGATTCTTAAAGACTATCCTTTTCTACTCAGGTGCAGGCTTAGTTTAATGAGAAGCAGAATCATGTCCAATGGAAATATCCTGAGTATATGGATTCACAATGCTCATAATTTAAAATTTTTAAATGATAAATGTAAAATGTTATCCCCTAAAACTGAAAATTTCAAAAGCCAGATTTTGGCACTATGATGCAATGATGCCATCCCAGCAGTCAGAAACCACATGTATGCTACCAGTACTTTCTAAAATCATTGCTATTTCTCTTGGCTCATTTTGGGCCTCGGGTAAAGAAAAGAGTACCAAATAAAATTAAATTTGAGTTTAAGAATTCTGAGAACATGTTTTAAACAACACTTGAATATAAACTCATGACTCAGTCCCTGTCTGCACTTAGTGTATAGTCTCATTTATGGATGCCCAAACATTTGTTGGCCAACTGATATTCACATACTCATAGCGACACTCCAGACATGCTATGTATGTCATTATACAGACTTAAGCTTATTAAAACTTGGGGTATGAAAAGCCCAAGACTTTTGTTTCTCAGTTTTGTCAGATGTTTATAATGCTAACCAATATGCAACTCTTATGGCATGCCACTCCAATGAAGTGGCAAGTTTCCCCTGCAAGAGAAAAAACAATTTGAAAAACTACATTTCTAGGAACCGAATCTGGGCACAGGACTCCACTGGCACAACCACCACAGAGGAGCAGAAGTCTTCTGCTCTGATGGCTGGTATCAGGTTACACAAACATGCACAGATTCCTTAAGAGGCTGGGTAAGCCACAGCTACTAACTGGGCTTCAAGTATTCTTCATTAATAGGCCTTCATGGTAAAACAAAAAGATTTTACCCCAAAACGAATTGCTGCCTAATGCAGATGGTGGCTATTTTTATATATTATCAATGTTGGAATTGGCCTTATACAAATTACTGACTTTAGAGTATTTTAAAATGATGAACAAATATAATCCTCAATTCATGCTAAAATTTTATTGCTCAAAAGCCCTGCCCCCAAATTATTGGCCTAGTAGATGAAAATGTAGTCTTCATTTCTAAATATATATCATTCCTTCGGAATAGCTGTTCTCAAGGGTCATATACCTCTTGACGGTCTATCACACAGTATTTTATATTAAAATTAAAATAACTCTAACTTTCTGATAGACAACATCTAAACTACTATACAAGAGCAGCAGCAAGTGTCAAAGGCATAATAAAGTTTCATGAAAGAAAAATTAATACCAAGAAATTCGATCCCTTAACTCTGATTTTTTTTCCCTTTCTTGTGACTATGCCATTATCTGATTTAAGTGGTAAAATCCTTTGGGCCACTGTTCAGGAGACCAGGGTTCTGAAGGAGACAAGTTCAAAATTATAAAAGTTCAGAGTTAAAAAGACCACCTCAATGAAGACGAGTCTACTATACAGTGCATAAAAAGTATGCTACACTAGAGCTCATTTCTCAGATAATTTTAATCATATCAGTAAATAGGCATACTTTAAGACATCTGTTCAAAATTAAATAGTATATAAGGAATCTAAAAACATTTTATTCCTTTTTTCCTCATGGATAATGAATATAGCAACATGCCAAATTCTAAACCTTTCCACTTCTTCCCCTGATTTGTGCTCATGCTTATTTTATATCTTTAGTTTCTCCAACTAAACCTCTTGTGTTTAATAATCAAAAGAGTTTACTTAAGCTTAACTGTCCACGCTACCTAAGGGCCAATCTTTCCTGAATTTTGATAATTCTCTCATTTAAAGGTACCCTCCCCGAAACATTAAGAATCCATCTCAACTACCCCAGAAAGAGGATTCTGAGATTAAGCGGAACTGCCTTCAAATAATTCCAAACAAATTGGCACACAAATCAGTATTTTGCAAGAAGAGGCCATTGCCATCGCAGTACAAGCACTTGGACTGAGATATAACAAGGCAATATTCTTCTTAATTCGTTATAGTGCAAGTTTCCACATGGGAAGCCCACCGGATAAAGATGCACATTAAAAAATGTAAACATATAGAATTCTCAAATTCTAATTGATACCCAGTTATTGCGAACCTTTCCATCTTCATTTAAGCATCAAAGGCCCCGTGTCACAGAATACAACTCCAGTGTCCATTCCGTCAGACTGTGAGCACTTTGTCCACCAATAGGAGTTAATGCTTGTTCAACTGAAATGCAGGACACTGATGATGACCATTTATTTATATGCAGAATCAAGTGCACCTGATTCATATAAGGGGTCCCCGAAAAATCGAAGCATTATTCTGAAAGTACGTGTTTTTCTCTTTAAAAAGTTTCCTTAGGTATTTTTAATTGTTTAAAAAGTTACCTCATCCCTGCCAGAATTCTGAATTTTTTCTTCCATTGTTTTCTTTTGGGCCCTGAAATCCAGAGAGGAGGCCTCAGCAAGACAGAATTAAAAAAAAAAAAAAAAAAAATCAAAAAAATCATTGAGTAACTAACTGACCAGCATCTGTTAAAGTAAAAATACATTAGTTTAAAAACACTTTCAGTTTTAGCAGAGAAGTGCTGGAAACACATAAAAAGCAGGAAACTAACTTGTGGCAAGGTGGCAGAGCAGTGCCTGAATCGTCCCCTGTATCAGCCCAAAGAGCTGAAGACTGAAGACGCAGCAGGCCGAGGACCACGCAGGGCAGGCAGATTGTGTAGAGCCTTCCGTTAGTCCTCCCTACCCAAGTTCTGACAGCTGAGAACTTACTAGTTGGCCTTCTCATTTAATCCATATCGGTAAATTTGTTAAATCATCTTAATCCATAATGGGATAAAAGAGAACATACACAAATATATAAGAGGTGAGTATAAGAATAATTTGTGGATAATTTGAAAACAATCTGACATTCACATTAGGTAATACGAAGATATTAAACTCACATCACACATTAAAAGAGGTATGTAGGTAGACATCCTTCTGAGAAAAAGTGGCCTAAAGAACATGAAAATGTCACAAACAGTGGATAAAGGGAAAACCTAATGATAACCAAGAAATTCTCTTTTTAAATAGATTGTCTCTAACTGAAACATATTTAAATGTTTTACTAGGAAATATATATATATAAATGATTTCATATTGTGATATTATATGCTGAAAGTACTGCAAGGATATATGATTAATTTACAACAAAAACATAATGGTTAAATTTGTAATTCTTAAACATTGCCTATATGTGTTGTAAAAAGAGATTTTAACGAGCATTAAAACAATCTTGGAAGAGGAGCAATAGTATATCTAACCATTGATCATTATGCAAAAACAGCAAATTGAAGAGCTAAGCCTACATAGGAATGGAGCTAGTAGAAATATTAAAATGAAACCTTAATTTAGAAAATTCCATTTAATCAATCCTCAGATAAAAAGCTGTGAATAACTTGTGGTATCTTGGCAAAATGGCCTACAAAGCTGCTGGGGGAGGAAGCAAGGTAAAAACACCTAGAGAAAAAATTAATTCTTTTGCCGGAGGTTGTGGGTTCCAAGGTAGGGACAGAAGACTTGCACACAAAGAGCCCCACACCCTCTTACTGGACAGCTGATCTCCTACAACAGCAACACCCAGAAGGGACTTTTATAAATATTTATTTTCCTCACTAAAATAACTGGATTCCTAGAGAAAACAAAGCCCTTTGTCCAAAGTTAGTTTAAATTCCTTTCTTTTTCCTTTTGTGATTTCTTAAACTTGTTGGCCCTCAAATGTTAGTTAACATGAAGGCTATTTGGCTACTTCCAAGTATCTATGGTTTGCTGCTCTGAGATGAACTTAAATTTTTCTTCTTCTTCTCTCTCTCTTTTTTTTTTTTGGTATCAATAAAGCCCAGACATTCCGGGTCAGTGATGCCTTTATTATTCCTGTTTCCTATGTACTCAGTCACTTCACTGGGTTTAAGGCATGCTTTGTGTATTTAGTTTGCAAAAATAGAACTTTTAGTACAAATTTATTTTTTATACAAATTTTTATGGCACAAGCAGCAAATCTGCTGTTTTAAGAAAATATATAAATATCCTTTTCTTCTGTACAAATATCTCCAGTATTCCCTACCCCATTTATAATTTTTAACTGTACATGGTCTGCCTCATCTTTCTCTAATAGCTCCCTCCCCCCCTCCAGATCTCAACCAAGTTTGTATTTACACGTTCGCGTTGGAGGCAGTCAGAGGAGGAGGGCTCCTCCTCAGGAGGAGTCTGTACAGGGAGAAGGCGGTGGGGGGTAGAGGTGATGAGAGTAGCTCCTCTCTGTGTACGGAGAAGGTGGGCAGCTTTCATAGTTCTCTTCCGCTGACAGGTATTGGCTTCTGGGTGTGGGAGGTGGGGGCACAGGCTCTGAGTCATAGTTCAAGTCACTAGTGTAGCCCTTGGCTGTTGCCACTGAGGTCATTCTCCGGCTGGGAGCATAGTCACTGTCACAGACATCTGTGCTGCAAGGTGTGGTAGGGGGTGCAAAGTGCCGGTAACTGTATGGCCGGTAGCTGGTATGGGAGGAAATCAAGAGAAGCAGACACTTAGTTTCATAGAAAAGCTGTTTTCCCTATCAGAATACAGAAGCATTAGATGTAAACTTCACTTTGAATATAATGCACACTACTACAGTTGAAATTTGTACAGACCAGGAGGCAATTTGCAATGGCTAACTGAAGGAGGAAGATAGCATGCACTTCATATTTGCAAGTAAAATGTGACTAGAGGCATTTAAAAATGAATAGGATGGGAATGCAGAGGTAAACTCAACCTAGCCTCTAGATGTGCTCTTAAACCTTCAAGTTAAACCATATCACTGAATAGCAAAGAACTATTCAAAGTTGTACTTAATGATCATCTCTGGAAAATCTGTACTACATTTTGCAATTAGTCTATGTAGTGGACGGACCTCACCAATTTCTGCTGTTCCATAGTCTGTGAGAAGAATGGGTCTTCACATATTTGATCCTATTCAATCATGTTAGTATTCCTTTAACATTCTTTAACTGCTCTATAATTTACTGAATGAATAATTTAATGATTCCTGAAGACTTTATTCCCTCTTTAAAACAAATAATATGCAAGCCATGTTGAATTTTGGAAGACAGCCTAAGGGGCATATCTATCCCATTACTGTTACTATCAGCAAAGACAAAGTGCTAGGGTTGGAGGAAAGAGTTTTGATACCCTGTGTATAGACAAGCATACTGTCCTAACAACAAAATGATCAATTCTAAATATCTAAATAATGTAGGACCAGTGTATTTTCTAACATGTATTTCAGGGACCTAGTTTATTTCTTATACTTGCTGTTCCACCTTTTCAATTAATCTACAGCTGTTAATCAAGTTTATAGCATGGCTCATGAATAAAAAAGGAACTGAAAAGACATGAACACACTGGTGAAAAGAAGAGCTAAAAGTGCTAGCCTTTCTATCAGGTCCACTTCTATCTATAACCTCATATACCACTTACATCTCAAATATTGTAAAGCTGATCTTATTTCATATTTATCCCAATCAAGGTTTCTTCAAATGCTCTGTCATCAAACAAAGTGACTACAAGAGAGGGGCAGGAGCAAGTGGAAAACTGAAGGAACAAGCCATAAGATGCCCAGTGCTATAGACTGCCACAAGATACTATTATCCCAAGATACATACACCATGATATCACCCAGGGTTTGCCTCAAAAGAAATGGCTGCCAAAAGACCAAAAGATACACGACCTGCTGAGCAGGTCTTCAAGTGTTTTCACTACCAATAGTGACATGATGTCATAGTACTTTTTAGGTTTTATCTTTCTGCCCAATCATGCATTGAGTCCTGGTGAACTTTCTTGGGTCAACATTTAAAAGACCCAATACTTCCATTTTCATGGGGAAAAAAACAAAAACAAAACAGCTAAGAAGAAAGGAAATAAAATTAACAAAATTCCTTTACATTCCACTCCAGACAAAAATCTCAATAATGAGAAGCGTGACTCAGAAGAAAGAAACTGGGCTTAATTTGAGACATGGGAAATGGTCAAGTAAGAAATATTTTTGATGCAATTATGTTCATTTTAATCAATGTTTTATTCAATATAAATACATTTTTCATATATTTATTTATTTTTTTAAGTAGGCTCCATGCCCAACGTAGGGCCTAAACTTATGACCCTGAGATCAAGAGTTATCAGATGCTCTACCAACTGAGCCAGTCAGGTGCCCCAAAGAAATTAATTTTTTTAAAATAAAATTTAAGGTCTTTCTTTTTTTTGTTTACAGGTTTCTGCTTCCCATTTTGGCTTTTTAGAACAAACTAGTGGCCAAGGAAAGCAATACTTACTTAAAATGAAACATAAAAACATCAGTTCAGAATCAAGCCTGTCTCAAATAGTAAACTGTAAATTGAAATGTGAGTGCAGAATAAGATACTATAAACAGTTTCCACTTGGTTTCTATACATCTGTAAGGTTATATCAGGATAATTTGACTACAAGTCTAGGAAACACCTTAACTAGAAGAGAACAGGCACTTGAGGGATGCCAATAAACACAGCACTCAGCATTTAGAGACTATCAAGCTGCTGACTTTCTGCTGGCCTTTGAAAGGAGAGTGAGGATATAATCCATTAGTACTTCAGCTGCTCAGTATGCTCTACAGACACAGAAATGTCACCAAATGTCAGCAGAAAGGCATAATTTCCCCCTTTCTGTCTTACAAATATATTTCATTCATTTTAGTGAGTCATGATTTATTCCAAGCAATTTTATGAGGAATTTTTCATTCCAGATTATAATAAAGTATGTGAAGCAAGGACTGAACTTATTAGGTCCTGTCGACTTCTCTCGAACTCCGTGCTCTTAGTCCCCTGCTATTGACAGCTCTCACAATTCTTTGAAGTCAGGTTTGATTGATAGTCTAAGAATGGGTTTTTGGACAGTCTTATGTCAACTAGACTATCAATCAAATCTAACTTGAGCAGTAACCTATTTTGAGATCAGTTTTGGAGGGTAACTTTTCCTTAGAATTTTGCCAAAAAAAGTAGGGGTTCTACGTTATTACTCTAAAAGCTGGCATTTGTGACTCTCTTTTAAACAATGTATAGTGCCTGAAAGAAAAGGACTTGTGGGAGGGGCCGCATTAGCATTACCAAGACAAGACACCTATTCTCTCAGTGACCATCACCTAGTCACGCAGGACTACATCAAACCCACAACTAGAATACTTCTTTCTTTGAATAAATACTTTGATTATACTAGAGGAATTTAGGCATTACCTGTAGGACCTATGAGTGGAAGGACTATTCGAAGAATAACCAAATTCCATAGTGTAATGTGATCGCTCTGTGGCCGGGGATGGCGGAGGGTTCAAAATCTAAATGGAAAAATAATTAAATTATTAAAATAACAACAGTCTATGCCACACAAAGACCATTAGACTTTCCTACATGCTCTTCCTTCATCTGTTTGTATTCCTTTCCATTACACAGTTAGCACGACCTTTCTTTCCCAAAGAACTGACCTCAAACAGTGCTTCAAGAGTGGGGCTCTCCACATCGCGGCTAAACAGTGCAATGTGATAAGAAGGAAATCTGTACGGCACAGTTTAAGATCAGCACAGCTGGGTCCTGATTTTTTAAAATTATAAATGTTTAGAGAAACATTACTGACTTAGGAGAAGTACCAGGTATGCTTCCTTTTTTGGGGAGGTCACAGAATGTAGATTCTAAGCCTCTCCGGACATACTATTCAGTAGTTCTATTTTTACCCAAACTATTAAATTACTGCCTAGAGTTTTCAAATATGCTGGTTAGTGCACAGTAAGCTTAAAGCTTTAGGTTTAAGAGTGCTTGCCTGGTGGTGGTAAACCCTGCCTGTGAGCCCTCTATGCATAAACGCTGTACAAAAAAACTCTTAACATTACCACCATTGAGTACCCCCATTTATATGAGTTAAAAATCTAGCATCCTATTTATCTTAGCATTCAAAGTCAAACAAAGGAAAACAGACTGCTTACTGCAGGGAAGTAAGTGCCTTTGGTGCTTGAAGAACTACTTGATGATGCTCCCGTGACATGAGCTCGGTCATAAGGGGGTCCACTGCTGCCCCCCATGATACTTAGGGAACTGATCATTGATTTACCTCGAGACATTCCTAAAATGAAGAATAAATACTGAAGATGAATCTGATCTACAAAAATTATTTCCACACATAAAACATTTTTATTCAATATGATTACAAATGCCAATAGCCAAATGGTTTGATTTCAAAACAATTTATGCCCTCTTTTCCTAATAATAACTGAAAATACTTAATGGAGAAGGGGAATGAATATTCTCTAGAAGTGAACACTTCTGAGAGCTGGCCTAGAACAAGGCCAAGTAAATAGCTCCCACCCCTTCTCTCCAAGGACAGAAGCAGAGTTCTTCAAAATAAGAAGTTTTCAACTTTGGAGGATTTGCAGAAGAAAAGGACTATGGAGACTGGAGGCTGTAAAGCAGGATAGATTAAACAACAGATTTATTGAAGAGGAAACGAAATCCACTTTTAAGGACATTAATACAAAGTACAGATTACATCTTTATCTTCTGGATGCAAATGTTGTTGGAATCACAACCACCAATGCTAAAGAAGAAATTCTATTATTTTCCAAGTGACTTCCTATATTCCACTAACTGAAAATAGGTACAGCAAGAAGGAAGCATTATCATTAACAGTTTCAAAAATCATGTCTGTTTTCTTAGATTTACACCCAGAACAAGTTATTATTTTCTGAGAGTTTTTGCCTGACACCTCCTTCTCCACATTCATTTAAAAAAAGACTGCATTTCACTATGGGCACCAGAAGGCATTGAAAAGAAAGCCATACTTCCCTAGGGTAATATGGTCTACCAAAGGACAGAATTTCTGGCTACTTGGCTATTATTTAGGCATAGCCTAAGATAATATATCCCTCCCTGCTATCACCCAGCTATTTCCAAATCTTTGCTGAAAAGGAATCTTAAACTATTTCTTTCCCACCTTTAATTGCTGGGCTCTGTAGTCCTGAGGTCCCCTGGTAGTGTGCCTAAAAAACTTGTGGTTTAGGACTCGTCACCAAATGTCTAGCTATTTACTTTCAGAAGAGGACATCCAGAAATGCAGTATATGTAGTATGTGCAATAAATGCAGCTGGTATGTATAAATACGTGTATTATATATTTGCTTCATAACCTCTTACAAAAAGAGATAGTGCTAAAAGTAAAAGAGGACATTTATTAGAATTTTTTAAACCTAAAGTAGTCTCGTTTGAAACTGACTCTAGGCAATATTCTGTTTTCATAATGAAAAGTTAGCAGTCCTGCCAGGATCCCAGACTTGATTCTCAGGGGATCAGTCTTAACTCACCTGGAAGAGATCCTGACAAAGAACTTGGATGTGGCACATAACCAAGGGGCACAGAAGCTGGTCCATGAACCACATAGTCATTAGTCATGGTTTCCCCATCTCCCTTCATACGTGGACACAACATTCTCTGGCAGATAAAGTATATGGTTCCGGAGACAAAAATGGTGACAATTACTCCAATAACTGAACCAACTGTGTTGGTGGCCTGTGGAGCTGGTTCCTCAGTTGGATCTAAAATGAGAATGCAACACAGTTACACAGAGGAGAAACAACTGTGGACTCAAGACAGTTATTAAAAAGAGGGCTTCTGAGTAGAATGGGAGCTAGTGAAGACAACTCAACCATTTTTTTGTTTCTATGAATACTTATTCACCATGCCCCATTGGGTATACAGGTAAATATCATTAGAAATCAAAATGAACTATATCTTTAAGTGAAGACAGAAATAAAACAATACATTGAAAAGTATATCTAGAAATTGATAAAAACAAAGATGTAAGTGACTCATAGATTTAAAACATCATTAGGTTCTAAATAAATAGACAAAATTTATCCTAATTCATTTTGGATACCTTAAAATAACATAGTTATTTTAAATTTCAGAAAAAAATTTAGGGCCAAAACAGATGGACCTAGGAAAGTCATCAAATGTTTTACCTGGCATAATAAAGAAGCTAAAAGCAGCTCTGAGCTTGATTGTAGGTTTGAAAAGTGACAGACAGGCCTGGTGAAGGGAGATTAGATGCTAAGAGAGCACTAGCTCTCAGGCCCAACATGCTGGTGCCTTCAGGGTGAATCTATTGCCTAAAGGCAAAAAACATAAGGCCTCTGATACTTGAGTACTTCCAAAGGCCAGAACTGAGAGCACTAGAGAAGACCCTAGGCATGGCATTCACCTTTACCAGATCTGTAAGCTACATGAGGCTTTAAAAGCTGCGGGCATCAATATTACAGGTAAAGGTAAATAGTAAAAGGGCTCAAGATTAGAGCATTACTGTTCTATTTAGAAGGAAAATCCTTCTATTCTGAATAGTCAGACCATATCTACACCGCAGATTTTTTTTTTTTTTTTTAAAGAGAGCAAGAATGTGAGCGGAGAAGAGGGAGAGAGAGGGAGGGAGAAAGAGAAAATCTAAAGCAAACTCCCCACTGAGCACAGATTCCCCACAAGAGGCTCAATCTCATGACCCTGGGATCATGACCTGAGCTGAACAAGAGTCGGATGCTTAACCAGCTAAGCCATTCAGGGGGCTTACAACTGCAGATCCTTTAAAAACCTTTCTTCTGCTTCATCTTACCTTAACTCTTCCACCCATACAGCTAAACTTGCCCTCCAAGAGATTACATAAGTGACAGAAAATGCTATCACTAAATTCCAGAATATGCAGGGGCTGGCAGTTACATATTTTGTCTGTGGACTCTGGGGCACAGAATCTCCCTAGTCCTTGTGAGCAGCCATCTATCTTTCTTATCCCTTTCCAGGGACTCAGCAGTGCCTTCTAATGCCAAGTTTCAAAAAAGAATAGTTTATACTATCTCCAATTCTTAGTCTTCACATCTTAACTCACTGAAATCAGGCTTCTATCCTCACAGCTACAGTGAAACTTGTCTGACAAAGGTCAAAGTTCTCCTATTTGCCATATTCACTAAACTCTTCATCTTACTGACCTCTCAAACATTCAATACCCAGGCTCTTGTTGTCTTCTCAAAGATGTCTAATCAATATCCTTCCAAAATACCACCCTCTTAGTTTTACTATCTCTGACTACTTTTTCTGTTTCCATTTGTTGGCTTCCTTCTCTTCTGTCTCTTGAGTACAGGTGTTTGCCAGAGTTCTATGTCCCACTATTTTCCTCTACTTAACTCTCTCTGAGAGACTTCAACCACTGCCTCAGCTTCAATTATCTTTAATAAACCGAAGAGGCCAAATCTCTTTCCTGAGCTAAAGACTCATACAACTGACAACTTCCTGAACAGCTTCAAATGAGATATCCCATTGACAACTTGAATGTAATCTATCTACCCTGCACACATTTTCACCAATATCCAACAGGTTTTGTGGATTCCAGGGGTAAAACAGAACACAACTAAATGATGGCACCTGTGGCAATCAAAAGCATTTAAAATTTTAAAAAGTAATAAAAAACCTTGATCAGACAAGTATTATATCTGCAGCCCAAAATACGGAATGATCCTTCAGTTTTCAGTCTCTGCTATATAGTCTAGCTAATGACTCTGATCACTCAGTGAGGTACTTGTAAGTCAACTTTAACTTCTAAATGGTTACAAAACCTTTCTTTACTCTCTTTCTGAAATCTATCCCCTCCTTTCCATCACCACTGCCCCTCTTGATTTAGATACTCCTCTTCTGCCTGAGTGTAATAGCCTCCTAAGTATTTTTAAATTAGAGGCTGCAAGCCAATAGATGGTGAAAACAATTTAGTGGGTTGAAATCAGCATTTTAAAACAGAAAACTTCAGAATACATTCTATATCATATGGATAAGTACTGTTGCATGACACTTGTTTCTTTATGTGAACACCCACATCATCTCTGTGTTCCTCTTGATGTGATCACAAAGTGTGAAAGCAATCAACCTGACATTTCCTTGCCTATAATCTTATACTTACAATCCATCAATTTTACACTTTTCACAATTACATAGCCATGCCAGTCCTTTACTTAAGCTTCTCAATGGCTCTGTTACTCTGGATGCTGTCTAGGCTCTTTTGAAGAAATGCACTCTTCTCTAATCCCACCTTCACATATGTTTTCTTGCTGATACCCCTCCTCAAGACATAGCCTGTATTCTGGTAGTCCCAGTTACATGTAGTTTCCCAAAGGTGCCTGTTTCACTGTTTTTGGAGAGTATATTCTCTCTGTTTGGAATACAATATCTCCATTTATCTGTATAATTAACACTATTCACTGATTAAGATCCAATCTTAAGTACCATTTTTCCAAGATGTTTCCTCGATGAACCCCATCTTCATTCCTTAAGATTGGGACACTCTCTTTTTTGGTGCTACTACTTGTACAGATCTCTATTATAGCACATTTAGTATCACTTATTCTATTCCTTTATCAACAGTGTCTACTATGAGGCAGCTAAAGATGTTATGCACTAATTGTTTAATTTTCTCACAATCACCAGGCTGACCAGTATCTTCATTTTAAAGATAAAGCAATTCAAGTAGTTTTTTTTTAAATTTTATTTATTTATTTGACAGAGAGAAACACAGTGAGAGAGGGAACACAAGCAAGGGGAGTGACAGAGAGAGAAGCAGGCTTCCCGCTGAGCAGGGAGCCTGATGTGGGGCTTGATCCCGGGACTGTGGGATCATGACCTGAGCCGAAGGCAGGCACTTAATGACTGAGCCACCCAGGCACCCCAAAGCAACTCAAGTTTAAGAACAAATAACTTGCTGGTAAGAGGTGGAGCTAGAATTCAAACCCATCTCTACTTGGCTTTAACATTTTTATTCTTACCACTACCTCAACCAGAGAGGATTCTGAGAAACTTGATACAGGAACTATGTACCCTCAACACATGGCAGGTATTCAGTAACAGTCTGCTGGGTAAATGAATAAGTTCTAAAAGTCTTTGTAAGGATCACATTTGAATTTTGTAAAAATACCAGCTTAAAGTCTTCATTATGTATAAACAGTTTTTAAATGAATTCTATCTAAATGAACATTAAATCAGTTTGACAGGGGAGACCTAACTTACGCTGAATCCCATTCAGAACTAAGTTTATCAGTTTGGGTATATTTTATGTGAGGGGATTTGTTGATAGTCATGAACCTTGATGAAACCATGAGTTATGTATGCTAGAGTCTTTAGGCATAGGGGTATATGTTGGCCTAAGAATCCTCAGCCTTCGTCTTAAGGAAGCTCTTAAAGTCACTGAGAAACTGGTAGAAACATGTCAAGAAAAAAAATGAGAGATGATAAACATTGGCTAATGTTCAGAATCTCAAGTTTATATCACTGATTTCTACATATCTAAATGGCTTGAGAATTTCCTAACTTTAGTGTGGCAAAATAGTATTTATTTTTTTCTGATGCTTTCCTTGATGTTTCTGTGAAGATTTCTGTGCAAAGAAAACTGTTTTGTTTTTTCAAGATTTTATTTATTTATTTAACAGAGAGAAACATAGCTAGAGAGGGAACACAAGCAGGGGGAGTGAGAGAGGGAGAAGCTGGCTTCCCACTGAGCAGGGAGCCTGATGTGGGGCTTGAACCCAGGATTCCGGGATCATGACCTGAGCCAAAGGCAGACGCTTAATGACTGAGCCACCCAGGCGCCCCGAAAACTGCTACCTTTAAGGAATTATTCAAAGCAAAACATAAAAAAATCCTGGCATAAATAATCAGCTTAACATTAATGCTTGTTTCTTTTCTTCCTCTCCTTTTTTTTTTTTTTTTTTTTTTTTTAAAGATTTTAAGTTATTTATTTTAGGGAGAAAGAGAGAGTGCAAGTAGGGGGAGAGGGAGAGAATCTTAAGCAGACTCCCAGCTGAGCAGGAAGCCCTGATGTAGGGCTTGATCTCATAACACTGATTTCATGTCCTAGCCAAAATCAAGAGTTAAGATGCTTAACTGAGACACCCAGGCACCCCTAATGCTTGTTTTTCTAATAAAGAAATAGTAATTATAAGTAAAACTCACCCATAAAGAAAAGGAAAAAATATTTTAAAAATTCTCCCATAAACCAATATACAAGGTTTTAGTGTTACTTACAACAATCCAGTTCATCTGACTTGTCGCTGCAATCCACGTTATGATCACATTTCTTATGTTTTCCAATACACTGACCATTGGAACAGCGGAACTGATCAATTAAACAAAGCACTGGGGAAAAAAATGTAGTTTTCTTATTGTTACTAGCATGTAAAGTCAAACTCTGGCAAAAGTCATAAAGTACTTTTATGTACTTTACTGAGTGTAAATGAAAAACAAATTAGACTTTAAAATATAACTTAAAAATTATTCTCTGGGGATTTTCATTGGTAGAGAGAAAAGAGTAGAAAAAGAAATCCAGCAGGAAATTTCCTATTTTGTTCTCTACATTAAATTTCCTTGTTCACTAATAATTCTGTTAAGAATTAAAGAATTCTATCTACATGCATTTTTTTTTTTTAAGATTGATTTATTTATCTGAAAGAGAGGAGAAAGTGCACACGAGCAGTGGGGATGGGTAGTAGGAGAAGCACACTTCCTGCTGAGGAGGGAGACCGATGTGGGGCTCGATCTCATGACCTGAGCCAAAGGCAAAGTTTAACTGCTTAAGCCACCCAGGTGCCTTCTATGTGCATTTCTAGATACTAAAAAAATTCTAGAGAATTTGTTTTTACCATGTTAAAGGCTAGTGGTGCAAAGAGGAAGATATGAAATTATTTTATATTACAATAAATAAATCTACCAAATCAGAGTTCAGTGGAAACATAGTTTTATATATTGACGGTCTAACTTTTGAGCCTCATCTTTCAATCTGCAAAGCTTATTAAAGTGTATCAACCCTATGCATGGTAAGTGGATTAAAACAACACTCTGGAACATGCTACTAAGTTTAAACATAATAAAGTCAAATGTACTTCAAAAAACCCCAAATCTACTATTGAGCCAAAGTAATACTCTAAATTCCAAACAACTGAACATTAATGGAAAAAAGACTAAACAACCAGACCCCGGGAATTTCGGGTACCTTCACAGTTCTTTTCATCTGATTTATCCTGGCAGTTTGCATCTCCATTGCATCGGAGGGCACCATCAATACACTGCCCACTGGCACACTGGAACTGGGACTCTGAGCATACGGGACAATTGAGCTCGTCGCTGTGGTCTTCACACTCAGTAAACCCATCACAGCGCCAAGCCACAGGGATACAGTCAATTTCTCCCGTGAAACAAGTAAACTGCTGAGGAGAACATGTTGGGGGTTCTTCAAATGAACAAGGGGGAGAAAAGTGACAAAAACAACAGTCACACAAATGTACCAAAAATTGCATAATTAACATATGCAAAACCTCTTTTAATAAAGTCTATAAACTAGCCCATCTAACCAGAGAAGAAATACAATTTTTACACTACTATATTTAGATTTACTAACTTGCAAAACTGTAAGACAGAAACAAGTTTGCTCATATATTATAATTCAAGTAGGATTGTTTGCAATCCATTATAATCTAACACATAACTGAGGAATAATCACTATAATCATCAACCTACAAATGTTTTAAAATTAGCCTAGAATTCATAAGTTTTCTAGTGCTGAGGTTCTCAAAGAGTGGTCCAGGAACCCCTGGAGGAAGGATCAACAAAGTCAAAACTATTTCATAATAATACTGAAATGCCACTTTCCTTTCTCACTACACTTGTCCTGACTCAACAAAAGGAATGGCTGCAAGAAGTCTTGGCACCTTAGCAAACTCAAGGCACTGGTATCACACTGCTACTGGTAGTCACTGCATTCCACACAATCACACACTCACAGTTAAAAAAAAAGTCAGTTTTATTTTAAAATGTTCTTGCTCAATCAGTAAAAATAATAACTGTATTAAAATCAACTCCTGGAATACGTGCTATCTCTTCAATAGTGTTTGATAAAATGGAAAGAATGCATAAAGCTCATGTTGTATACCTCAGTATGACGGTTTCTCATGGCAAAGCACTTTGAGTTGTAACCTCAAGCCAAATTGGAACACCATTTTTATTTTAAATTTTAAATTTTCTTTTAAAAAACTGACAAATAAACTAAAGTTATTTACATTTAGGTATCTGGCAAGAAGTTTAAAAAAAAGAATGAATTAGCAAGAAGACAGTCCAAGATGGTGGAGGAGTAGGGGACCTCAGTTTTGTCTGGTTTCAGGAATTCAGCTAGATAGCTATCAGATCATTTTGAACACCTGTGAACTCAACTGGAGATCTAAGAAAAGAATAGCTGCAACCCTACAAATAGAAAAGTGACCACTTTCTACAAGCTAGGAGGTGTGGAGAAGTGAATCTAAGGCCATATTTTGGAAGATAAATTGAGTGGGGAGGGAACCTCCATAAGCCAGCACCTGAAATTGATAGAGCAGCACAGCACAAAAACAGAATTTTGAGAAGTCTGCTCTAGTGAGAGATGTCCCTGCCCTGGTGGTAAAGTGGGGTGGAATCCTAGGTGCAATACTGAAGTTTCAGGATCCCTGGGGTCACAGAAAGACCAGGGGTGCCCGAGCCAGCAGAGTTCCCAGACATCAGAGCAGGGAATCTGGCTGCAATCAGTGAGCTCAGGAGTGGGCTCTCAGCTTGGGGTTGCCATAAAGTGCCAACCCAGACACCGTGGGGTGACTGCTGTCCAAGCAAGGGCCCGGGTCCAGTTAGCGGCAGAACCGCAGCAAGACTCTACTCTCTCCCTGAGGAGAGTGGCAAGGTACAGGTGCATACCACAGAATTCTACAGGGATTGGAGCCTCGAAACAGGGCTTCGTTCCAGATGACATGATACTCTATGTGGAAAAACCCAAGACTCTACCCCAAAATTGCTATAACTCATATAAGAAATCAGCAAAATGGCAGGATATAAAATCAATGCACAGAAACCAGCTGCATTTCTCTACATTAACAATGAGATAGAAGAAAGAAAAATTAAAGACTCGATTCCATTTACAACTGCATCCCAAACCATAAGACACCTAGGAATAAATCTAACCATAGAGGCAATGGATCTGTACTCAGAAAACTATAGAAGGCTCATTGAAGAAACTAAGACACAAAGAAATGGGAAAATGTTTCATCCTCATGGAGTGATGAACAAACATTGTTAAAATGTCTGTGTTACCCAGAGCCATCTACACATTCAATACAATCCCTATCAAAACACCACCAACTTTTTCTCTAGAGCTGGAACAAATAATCCTAAAATTTGGATGGAATTAGAAAAGATCCCGAATAGCCAAAGGAATGTTGAAAAAGAAAACCAAAGTCAGTGGCATCACATTTCTGTTGTGATGCTCTATTACAAAACTGTAATCATCAAGACGGTATGGCGCTGGCACAAAAACAGACACACAGATCAATGGAACAGAATACAGAACCCAGAAATGGACCCTCAACTCAATGGTCAACTAATGTTTGACAAAGTAGGAAAGAATATCCCATGGAAAAAAGACAGTCTCTTCAACAAATGGTGTTCAGAAAATTGGACAGCCACATGCAGAAGAATGAAACTGGACCATTTCCTTACACTTTACACAAAAACAGACTCAAAATGGAGTAAAGCCCTTAATATGAGACAGGAATCCATCAACATCCTAGAGGAGAAGACAGCAACCTCTGTGACCTCGGCTGCAGCAAATTCTTGCTAGATATATCTCCAAAGGCAAGGGAAACATAGGGAAAAATGAACTCACTGGGACTTAATCAAAATAAAACACTTTTGCACAACAAAGGAAAGAGTTGATAAAACCAAAAGACAGCCAACGGAATGAGAGAAGATATTTGCAAATGTCTTATTGGATAAAGGGCTAGTATCTGAAAAGCTATAAAGAACTTATCAAACTCAATACCCAATGAACAAATAATCCAATCAAGAAATGGGCAGAAGACAAGAACAGACATTTCTGCAAAGAAGACATCCAAACGCCAACAGACACATGAAAAACTGCTCAACATCACTTAGCATCAGGGAAATATACAAATCAAAATCATGTGATACTACCTCACACCAGTCAGAATGGTTAAAATGAACAAGTCAGGAAACAAAAGACGTCGGTGAGGATGTGGAGAAAGGGGAACCCTCTTACACTGCTGATGGGAATGCAAGCTGGTGCAGTCACTCTGTAAAGAAGTATGGCAGGTCCTCAAAAAGTTGAAAATAAAGCTACCCTATGACCCAGCAATTGCATGACTGGGTATTTACCCCAAAGATACAAATGTAGTGATCCAAAGGAGCACGTGTACCCCAATGTTTATAGCAGCAATGTCCACAATAGCCAAACTATGGAAAGAGCCCAGATGTCTATTAACAGATGAATAAAGAAGATGTGGTATATATACCTACTATGGAATACTACTTGGCCACACACACAAAAAAGTGAAATCTTGCCATTTGCAATGATGTGGATGGAACGCAAGGGTATTATGCTAAGTGAAATATGTCAGTCAGAGAAAGACAATTATATGATCTCATTCATATGTAGAATTTTTTTAAAAAAGATTTTATTTATTTATTTAATAGAGAAAAACACAGCTAGAGAGGGAACACAAGCAGGGGGAGTGAGAGAGGGAGAAGCAGGCTTCCCACTGAGCAGGGAGCCCGATGTGGGGCTCAATCCCAGGACTCCGGGATCATAACCTGAGCCGAAGGCAGTTGCTTAACCAACTGAGCCACCCAGGCGCCCCACATATGTAGAATTTAAGAAACAAAACAGAGGATCATACAGGAAGAGGGGGGAAAATAAAACCAGATGAAACCAGAGAGGAAGACAAACCATAAGAGATTCCTAATCATAGGAAACAACCTGAGGGTTGCTGGAGGGGAGGATGGAGTAACTGGGTGATGGACATTAAGGAGGGCAAGTAATGTAATGAGCACAGGGTGTTATTTAAAACTGATGAATCACTGACCTTTACCACTGAAACTAGTAACACATTATATGTTAATTAATTGAATTTAAATTAAAAAATGAATTAGTGAGCCTGTTACTTCAAGGAAAACAATGGCAAACGCAACATTGTATTTTTGCAGCATATTATAACACTGGAGCTTTCAACCAGGAATTATAATTTTGGAAAACCTGCAAGCTTGACAGATCTTGCCACCACTTAAGAGATTTATAAAAATGTAAAAACAGTGTCACATTTCTCATTAAAATTATTTTGCCTCAGAAAATATAGCTACCTTTCTTAACAGGTTTAACTTGAGAACATGTAATGGTTTATTATTATTTTTAATAAATATTTTTTAATGTTCTTGGTTTTATTTTCAACCCCTAAATATAGATAAATATAACCTATGCAAACAAAAGCTGTTTGGGGTCCTCAATAATTTTTAAAAATGTAAAAGTTGCTGAGGTCACTCTGAGAATTGCCATTCAAGCCCGACTTCTTTGTTTCTGCAAATGAGGAAACTGAGGCTCAGATAGGCTAAGTGCCCAAGGTCACAAAGCTTCCTATAAACAAGGGATAATTAAAAACAGACTGACCAGAAGGACAGTCTCCATAGTTTTAGCCCATTGTCTTTACTACTATATTACAGGCTCACTGACTTCTTTTAAAAGCCTGTTAGTAAATTTACTAGATAACATAACTTTATTGATATAAATATGGATCAGAAAAACTTCTACCATTTTTTAAAGATTTTATTTATTTGAGAGAAAGAGAGCAGGAGAGAGAAGGAGAGAGGAGAGAGAATCTGAAGCGGACTCAGCACTGAGCAGAGTCTGAAGTGGGGCTCAATCTCACAACTGCAAGATCGTAACCTGAGCAAAAACCAAGACTTGGATGCTTAACCAAATGAAGCACCCAGGCATCACAAACTTATTTTTAAAATGGAGAATATTGCAAATTACAGGTGAACAGTTTGCATGGAGAATTTGGGATAGTATTTAAAGAGAGAATTTCAGCCTATTATGTATTCAGCACTATACCAGATCATGTGGAGAATAAAAATAGGTAAAATATATAGTCCATGTTCTTAAAGAGCTTTTAATTTGATTGGGGCTAGGAAGAGACTCATGAGTATAACACAAAACATCACTCTGAACTGCATATCAGGCAAACCATGGTAAGATGATTTTTTTCTTCAGAGAAAGGGGAGAACAATAAGAGCTAGTGAAGGTGTAAAGATCATGAGGAGAAGCTCCTTGAAAAATAACTAAGATTTAGAATGACACAAAAAAAGAAAAAAAACCCTCTGAAATACCACAAATAATTCCACTGAGGCAAAGCAAAACAGAACATGCAACAGTAATCATCAAACTCTAAATAGCCAAACAAAAGTAAAGCGAGATACAAAACTTTCAAGATCAGGTCAGGCAGATGAATTAAGATTCTGTGTTTCATTTGCCTCCATAGTAAAATCAACGTTAAACTACAAAAAACCCAACAAACAAACAAAAGAACCACTTTCTTTTTAAAAGATTTTATTATTTGACAGACAGAGAGAGAAGATGAGCACAATTAGGGGGAGCAGCAGAGGCAGAGGGAAAAGCAGGCTCCTCACAGAGCAGGGAGCCCTAAGCGGGGCTTGATCCTAAGACCCTGGGATCATGACCTGAGCGGAAGGCAGACTCTTAATCAGTTGACTGAGCCATGCAGGTGCCCCCCCACCCCAGAAAACCTTTTTTTACAAAAGAATTTATTTTTTGAAGATTTTATTTATTTGTCAGAGAGAGAGAGAGCGCATGTGAGCCCAAACATGGAGCAGCAGAGGCAGAGGGAGAAGCAGGCTGCCCGCTGAGCAGGAAGCCTGAGGCAGGACTTGATCAAAGGACCCTGGGATCATGACCTGAGCTGAAGGCAGATGCTTAACCGACTGAGCCAACCAGGTGCTCCCAAAAAGATTTTATTTTTAAGAAATCTCTACACCCAACATGGGGGTCCAACTCACAACCCCAAGATCAAGAGTCACACACTCCACCAACTGAGCCAGCCAGGCACCACAACAAAAACAATCTTATACACAAACACTGACTGCAGTTTTATTCTTTTTTTAAAAAATTAAAAAAAAATTTAAAAGATTTTATATATTTGGGAAAGAGTGAGCAAGAGAGCACAAGCCAGGGGAAGAGGTAGAGGGAGAAGCAGGCTCCCCACTGAACAGGGAGCCTGATGTGGGGCTTGATCCTAGGATCCCGGGATCATGACCTGAGCCAAAGGCATACCCTTAACCGACTGAGCCACCTAAGTGCCCCTGGAGTTTTTATTCTTAAGAATAAAAAAACAAAACAATTAAAATGTCCCTCAACAGAATAAACTGTGGCATATTTTTATAATGAAACACTACTCAGGAATAAAAAGAAACAAACTCCTGATACATACACTCTTCTATAAAGCTAAATCTCAAAAATCTTAAGCAAGAGAATCAGATACAAAAAGAATACATACACTACGATTCCTACATAAAGTTCAAGAACAGGAAAAGCTAAATTATGGGGATTTAGAATCAGAACAGTGGCTACTTCTAGAAGAGAAGTGGCTATGGAAGGACACCAGGGTACTTTTCTTAATGACACACTGTATATCTTGATTTGAGTGGTAGTAACACATTTGCTAAAAGGCTCCATTAATTTAATACATACATTAAAAAAAATATTTAATACATTCACTTAAAATAATCACTAAATGTGAAGAAAGAATGCAAAGGTCTTTTAAAAGCCATTTTCTGGGGCACTTGGGTGGCTCAGTGGGCTCAGCCTCTGCCTTCAGCTCAGGTCATGATCTCAGGGTCCTGGGATCAAGCCCCGCATTGGAGCTCTCTGCTTAGCAGAGAGCCTGCTTCCCCCTCTCTCTCTGCTTAGCAGAGAGCCTGCTTCCCCCTCTCTCTCTGCTTGCCTCTCCGCCTACTTGTGATCTCACTGTCAAATAAATAAATAAAATCTTTAAAAATAAATAAATAAAAGCCATTTTATAAGTGGAAGATGATATCCTTGACTCAGTTTTATCTATGTTACCATTACATAAATGTGATTTTTTTCTAAGATTTGCTTTATCAGAGTAAAAATCTAGGTATGATATGGAAACACTTACTAAACTCAAAAGACAGTAACTTTGTTGTCACTTTTATTGTTGCCTAATATGGGAGCTTCTGAGTCACCTTCTATGTTTAAAAGTGACTGAACATTTTTCCGTCTGTGTGAAATTGGTTCTGATTGTAAACTTTCTTCTACTTTTTCCTGGGTAATTGAAATTGGTCATGGCATATTTTAACGGGTTTTTGGCTAGGTTTGGAGTATAAATCTAGGAACCCAACAGTACCAGGCCCTTCGGACCACTGAGACCCCATAGGTTTTAAGATTAAAATCAGTGCAAAAAGAAAAGGGGGGAATGAAAGGCTGCTGTGAAGGCCCCCACCCTCCAGAATGTAAGAGCAGACCCACATTCTGTTATCTGAGCTCAGCAACCGGCAGGCAGGTACCCAACCCCACTCAGGCCCCAAGGACCGCAGGCACGCAGCTTGTCACATACCTCTTGCTAGCCCAAATTAGGACATATATCCCCCTGTAGAGACGATTGGTGAAAGTATGTGATTTGTCGTAAACTGATTGGCTGCCTGCCTGCAGACCCTGCTGTGGTGTTTTAAACTAATTGGCTGTCGATGCGCGGGCTTTGCTGTAACGGACAATGTAGAGAACTACATTGACATAAGGTCACCCCCGGGAAAGCTCGGGGCTCTCAGCCGCTGACTGGTTTGGGGTCAGGCTGTGGGCCCGAGCATAAACCCTTTGCATCTTGCAAAAAAAAAAAAAAAAAAATGTGATTTTTTTTTTCTAAGATTTGCTTTATCGGAGTAAAAATCTAGGTATGATATGGAAACACTTGCTATTTTTTTTTATTGTGGTAAAATCTATATAATAAAGTTTATTAATTTTTTTAAAGATTTTATTTATTTTTTTGACAGAAAGAAAGAGAACACAGGCAGAGGGAACAGTAGGGAGAGGGAGAAGGAGAAGCAGACTCCCCGTGGAGCAGAGGGCCTGATGTTGGGGCTCAATCTCCATGACCTGAGCCAAAGGCAGATGCCCAGCTGACTGTGCCACCCAGGTGTCCCCAAAGTCTACGATTTTAACCACTTTCAAGTATATAGTTCAGCAGCATTAAGTACATTCACATTATTGTACAACACTTGCTATTTTGTGGAAAGACACTTCAAGTAACAGAGCTTAACATTTACCATGCACAAAGCTGCTCTCCTCAACTAAATTGTATGCTTTATCTCAAAGATCTTCAGATCTCCTATGGTCCAAGCAGAGTGCCTCACAGCTGCTACTTAATACATTATTTATTTTTTTACAAAAGTGATGTTAGATTAAATATTCTTATAATATCATCTTACCAACAATTCTGTATTTTGAATGTATAAACCAATCTTTGTTCACAGAAATATGTACTTTATGCAGTTGTCATCATAGTAGAAATATCATGTAAAAAAATTTTTTTTTCTACTTAAGCCAAGTTTTGGCTACATTTTTACATGAGTTTATGGTCATGATGTTTAATATAAACTCAGTTATTTTACTTAATTTTCTTATCATTAGAAATTAGATGGCTTTCAATCTGTAGATTGCCACTGTAGACAGAACAGACTTTTTCCTTCAGTTGAATTAACTTAGAATTATTGCCAAGAGGAGAATTTCTAAATTAAGGGAGTAAATATTATTATGGTATTTGATGCTACGACACTATACTTTAACAAAAGAATGTACCAATTTGTTATGCACTCACGAGTGACTGAACCAATTTCACTACCACGTTATTAGAGGGATATTAAAAAAAATTTTTTTTTTAGCTAGGTAAATAAGTAAAAACATTAGGGAACTGCCTACAGATGTGAATAAAAGAATGTTCTTTTCACTGGATATATTCCCTGCAATGATACTTAAACTTGGTAGAATCTAGAAGTCAGTAGATGGAGATTAGAGGAGGTAGAATTAATTCATCTTGTTACTCTCTGGGATGAAAAAAAAACTACTTTATTTTTAGGAAATACATTCACTCACAAGATTAATTTCCCCCCCAAAAAGGATATTTCCACCTTAGTCCCAAGGTTAGGTTATATCTGTTACCTACCATAATGGATTCCCTCTCAGAATAATCCAAAAGGCTAAGATAGTACATATGAATGGAATGTTTCTAATCAAGTTAGGAGAAAGAGCAAATTCATTACCAAATCACAGAATGCTAGTTACAGAACAGGTAAAGTGCACAAGAAAATAATGTATTTACCTCCACATGATAGCTCATCTTGAAGCAGAACCAAGTGCACGGGGCAAGAGCATCTTGTAGTACCATCTCCTTTCACAAGACAAATATGGGAACAGCCACCATTATCCTGAGCACAAGGGTGCTGTCCTGAAAAAGTAAAAAAAAAAAGAAGAAAGAAAAGGAAGGGAGGGAAGGAAGAAGAAAGGACAGCTCAGTCAAAATCAATGATTTATGAATTACCAAGAAAAACCAAACGTAAAATTATCTTGGACTTTAATTCTACTAACAATATGATTCCTCACTGTACGCCTACACAATTGCAAGAGAAGGAGGACAATTTAACAATGCAAAATATTTATATTTACCGTCTTTAAATATTAATATATATAAAAAATTGATTATTGAAACTAAAAACATTGCTAGGGAGAATACAGAGACCTGGACATGATTCTACTTAATGTACAAAAACTCTTCCAAAGATTTTAACTCAAATTCTACCATTCTAAAAAATGATTTTACTCATAAACAGTAGTTTAATGAAATATAGAAATAATGAAATATGGAAAATTAAGATCTGTTATGTTGGAAGAAAAAACTTATGTTCATATGGATTGCAACCACTCAGAGACAATGAAGATTATTTGCTTATTAGTCAATCGCAAAACATAACTTGCAAAGTTACAAATGTTTAATTTCCTTAAATTTGGACTAAATTAAAACACTGAGGCAACTTTTCAAAGTCTGTTTTACAAACTGGATTTAATGAAGTTGCTTTGAATTTTCTACTTAGCTTGTATTATAAGCAATTTGACATCTGTCATCAGAATATAGGCATCTAATGTAGCCTCCCATTTATGATCTGTGTTCTCAGTAACACATCAGCCCTGCTTCAGTGTGTGTTGGTGAGACTGAGGGAGGCAGCTATCTGAAACTGAACAGATGTTTTATAGACTACATAGACTACATTATATACTACATATACTCCAAAACAGATACCAGTTCATCTTACACTAGAATACACAACCTACATAGCCCAACTTTTCAATTTCATGACACTTTTTTTTTTTTTAAAGATTTTATTTATTTGAGAAAGAGTAAAAGTGAGAGAGATCATAGAGGGAAAGGGAGAAGCAGACTTGCTGCTGGGTGGAGAGTCCAATATAGAGTTCAATAGCAGAACCCTGAGATCATGGCCCAAGCTGAAGGACACTTAAAGAACCGAGCCACCCAGGCAGCCCTCTATGACACTTCTCATTAAAAAAAAAAAAATCTCATTCTCTTTAATGTTATTAGGAATTTGAAAAAAATGTTTTTCCAAATATAAAACCATATTTAAGTGTTTAATTATAAAAAAAGACATCACCCCTAAAATTCTGAAAACCTCCATGGAGACTTTCTATAATAAAATATTCATTTGTCAAGTGAATAAAGAGCTTAGAAATTAAAGCCTTATTTCTATTAAATGTTCAGCATGAGTCACATGTCGTAACTTACACAATGACAATGATTCTAAATTTAATTCTCAAATGCCTCTAACTTCTAGAAGTCCATGAACAATGACAACAAAATGAAGACTTGAACAAGCAATGGTGCTCTAGTTCCATTATTCTCCTTGCATACTCCAGTTTGATTTGAAAGCATCAGGTTGAGAAGTGAAGGAGTTAATAGTTCTCTTTAATATTTCATTTAACATTAGCATTCCTGGAACAATCACATAAAACCCACAGTAGTGATTGCTATGAGAAGTCTTCTGATATTAACAAGAAATTAAGGGAAGATGATTAGCCATATTCAAAAGCTTTCAGTAAAATTTATGAGTACTTTTCTAAGCTCAAAATTCAGAAATTTATCTAGGAGGAAGAAAATCAAGCACTTGTTAAGCAGCCTTCTCTAAGTTCGTTTCAAAAACTTTCAAACACGCTAATTTTTGTTTCTGCTTAATAAGGTTATTTGTCATTATATAAATATAATTTTTGCTTTTGTTCAAACTATGGGGGCACACAGGGAACAAAAGAAATATATACTTTATACCAGTATTCTTAAAGGGGCTGAAGGCACAAAGCACAAAGAAAGCATGACAAGCAGTCCTTGTTGTATCTGAGGAAATTTTTGAAAATGAGCCAGACCATTCCCTTTCCCCCCTCCTGTTTTATGGGGAAAAGATGTTTAATTGGAAAAAGCTCCCAGGTGGGTTTGATGTAAGGTTTTAAAAACACAGAGTTTAAAAACATGGCAAAATTAAAAGTGCACGAAAATCTTTAAAGAAAAAGATAAGAAGGAGTGCCTGGGTGGCTCAGTTAGTTAAGTGTCTTTTTTCGGCTCAGGCCATGATCTCAGGGTCCTGGGATCAAGTCCCACATTGGGCTCCCTGCTCAGCAGGGAGCCTGCTTCTCTCTGTCCCTTCCACTGCTCCCGCTCTCTCTCACTCTCTCAAATACAATCTTTAAAATAAATAATAAATAAATAAAATTTTAAAAAGGTAAGACAATAGAGAGGAACATCTTAATTCTGTCTTAATTTCTTCTTCTTCTTCTTTTTTTTTTTTTTTTTAAAGATTTTTTATTTATTTGACAGAGAGAAACACAGCCAGAGAGGGAACACAAGCAGGGGGAGTGAGAGAGGGAGAAGCAGGCTTCCTGCTGAGCAGGGAGTCTGTCTTAATTTCTTACAACAAATACGAATCCTGCAATTAACAGTATGCCATCAGCACTTACTATACTCCTGAAGGTTCAGCTCTTTCACCGCATGAATGTCACTAAGCTGGGCAATTCGAGCCTGGACTTTGGTTCTACCCTCTCGGCCTGTCATGTCAATTTTTTCAATCATCTGCTGTTGCTTATCAATCCAATATAACCAGTTTTCAAACACAGTCAGTCCCACAGGCTGCAAGATATTGGAGTCTTCTAGTACTATCCGGTTGGCACCTTGGAAAGAACATTCAACAGAAATGATTCACGTGGGTCAAATCACACCTTCAGCAACTACTGATCAAATACCAGTTAGATTTCAAAAGTACTGAAACGGAAAATATAAGGTGTCTACCCAAAAATTAAAATTCATTCTGAGAAGATATATACATGCCAGAGAACAGATTAAACATTTAAGTACAAACAAAAGCAAGTAAGTGCCCAATACATAGTGAATACTCTAGTTCACAGAAACTTGGATAAGACAGAGTAGCTTTGAAAAAATTTTTTAAAAGCAGAGTCCGATTTTCAAATTACATTTTATGAAAAGCCTTAACATATAAATCAGAAAAAAAAAATAGGACTTCTTTGGATAAAGCAGTGGTGGTGAGCCCAGAGCTCTGAGCTCTTGGCCTCCTCTACTTACTGAGTACACACGAGGTCTCTGAGAAGAACCACTCCACCCTCATGCCATCTGGCCACTCAGAACACAGGAAAAATGACAGATTCAAAGGTTATCTGGTTCAAACCTCACCACAAAGTAAAAATTCTTTCACAACATCCCAGACATGAGATGTTAACTCTTAACAGGCAACTGTTCTACTGTTGAACCATAAGAAAGTTCTTTCCTAGTGTGCTGAAATCTGTACCCCACTCTCTCCATCCCCATAGTTTCTCCCTCATTCAAAAAGAAAAAAATATATTAATTCCCCCTGCTCCTTATAATAGTCCTTCAAATATCTATAGAACATTTTCATGGTTCCTAAGTGATGAGAATTTAATCAAAGAAGGGCATTAGTTTGTATTTTAGAAATATCACAGAAAGTTCTAGGAAAAGAGGCAAGCATAATCCTACTATGTTTTAAAAAGGGAGAAAAATGGGGAGATACTCCAGATGAGAAGTCACTGCCTAAGTCAACATTCAGATCCATGGTGGGTTAAACACAAGTTTTCTTAGGCTCCTTCCTAAAAACTGTAGTAAAAAATTAAGGTATAATCCCATAAGGACAAACAGGACAGCAGAGCACAAAATGATATAAAATTCAGAAGCTGGAGAAGACCAGGGACATAGTAGCCCAGGAAAAGCTAAATGCCTGCAGTTCATGAAGCCAACAATAAAATCAATTAGCTCAGGAACTGGGAGCACCAGGTAACTTAGGACAGAGCAAAGGGAGGGGTTACATGGCTGGGGCTGAAAGAAGAGGACTGACTGAAAATAAGTACAAGAAGTTATTCAGCTCCTGGGTCTCCTCCCTTCCTTTACCAGAAGGCTGAAAATATACTTTCTCAAGAGGCTGAACCACATATTAACACACCAGGCACAGACAAAGAGGTAGTGCCACACATGGGATTTTACAGGGGAGTTAATTAAAAGTCTAGTTTCTAATTGGTGAGACTCTCCAATATTAATTGTGTCCCTTTCCCACTAGATTCCAAGAATAAAATAGCAGCCAGCTTTTATCCTCGTACAGAAGACTGGAAGATATCCCCATAGGAAAAACAAACCACCACCAATAATAATCAAATAAAAAACCTGAGTTATCCAAGAGAAAAGAACTTCAGATAGTGTTACCATGGAGTCCCATTAGAAAATAGCCAGGTGTGCTAAGATTCCCACTCCTTCACAGGCAGCAGCAATGGGAGAGGCAGCATTTTTAATGCTTCATTATTAAATACAGACGACTAAGGATCACCAGATATTTAAAGAAAACAACTTTTAAATTCAAAGCCCGAAACAAACAGAATAAAGGAATTTAGAAAAACAGATGCAATTAAAAGCAGGAAACCCTTTCCTCCCCCCCCCCCCCAAATCAATAGCAACAAAAACCTAAAAAACAGGATGTTTTTTATGGGGGCAAGGCATTCACAGAACACAAGAGTCCTTGGAAATTAAAAATATGGATACTTGGGGGAAAAAATCCAAAAAGAGGATTGGAAGATAAATTTGAAAAACGCTCTCAGAAAGCAGAACAAAAAGATAAAGAGATGGAAATAAGTGTGAAAAACACAGTTATAGTCAAGATCCAATATCAGAGTAAAAGTTCCAGAATGAGAAAATAGATCATTAAAAAAGCATTAAAACAAAACAAACAAAAAACGAAAAACAGCCTTCCAGAACTTAAGAGGTAAGCTTCCAGAAAGAAAGTGCTTGCCTAGTAACCAGTTCAGTGAAAGAAAGAAACAAAGAGGAAAGTCAGAGAGGGATCAGACAAAGGTGCATTATCCTTAAATTCTAGAACATCTGGGGAAAAGAGAAGATGTTAAAAGCTTCTGGAGAGGAAAATAAAGGATTATTATATAAATAGTCAGGAATCGCAATGACATCAAACTTCCCAACAACATGAGATGCTGGCAGACAACAGAGTTAGTTCTGCCTTTAAAACTGGGAGAAAATAGTTATGAAACATGAATGCTATATACATTCAAATTATCAACCAAGTGTGAGGGGGAAAAATTCAGACAAATAAATGAAGAATTCTAACCTCCTATAAACTCCTTTTAAGAAGAAGCTAATAGAGGATGTGTTCTACGAGGAAAAAGAAATTAGTCAGAGAAACAGAATCAAGTAAATAGATTTCAGCACCAAGGAGACTGGCAAGTGTAGTCCCAGAATAACAGTGAAAGGAAACTGGCCTACAAAGCAAGCAAATCCACACTGGAGCAAGATGATAAAGAAATTCAAGAGGTATGGTTTCAATTAAAAAGAAAAAAATGGATAGCTTGATGCATCTGTTCTGTAGGTACTGAAACAATATTTACATTAGACAAAACTAACTTACTTCATGGGAAAAAAAGCTATAGAAAGAAACATGCTAATGGTAATATTTTCATAGCCATAAATAACAATTAAGTATGAACTTAAAAATTATGAAGGGTGCCTGGCTGGCTCAGTTGTTAAGCATTTGCTCTCGGCTCAGGTCATGACCCCAGGGTCCTGGGATGGAGCCCTGAGTCAGGCTCCCTGTGCAGCGGGAAGCCTGCTTCTCCCTCTCTCACTCTCCCTGCTTGTGTTCCCTCTCTAGCTGTGTTTCTCTCTGTCAAATAAATAAATAAAATCTTAAAAAAAAAAAAATTACACGGTAACTATCCTAGGAGGATGGGGAGAGAGTTCATATGAGTATTTTGGGGTATACAGTTTAAGATAGCAAAATATTTATTTTCCATCAAAGGAAGTCAACTTGCAATGTCTAAAATTGAAAAATCAAGAAATAATTGTTTTAAACAAGTTATTTTAAAATAACAAAGTAGATGTCTCAAGAGTGGGAACTGAGTAGGTAGAACAGTAGACTTGTTTTTTGTTATAAACTAAGTAGAAGCATTTGATTTTCACAAATATTTACATGTATCACTTTGATGAAAATTAAAATTAAACCTAAAATAAGAGTAAATAAAAAAAGATTAGCTGGTAGTAGTGTAAGGATGGCTTCAAGTGGTCCTGGAGAAAAAATATCTCTCAACAGTGTCACTGCAGGATCCCAAACACGGTAAGGACCTGATCTACTTTAATGGCAGTTATAAGTAAAGCTCTGGAGCCAACAATGAAAAGACACGTTCATTTATTCAGTAAACTATGTATGTACTAAATACAATCCAATGTAAAAGACTCTGTGGGAGGATAAAAATATAAAGCAGAAAGAGATACCATGATAGAAGTGTTTGATTGTGAATATATAAGGAAAAGGAAAAAAAAACCAACAACCAACATTATACTAACCTTTTTCAGAAAACAGAAAAAGAGGAAACAATTATTTTCATGAGGTCAATGTAACCTTGATGGCAAAACGCCAACAAGTATACTATAAGAAAGGAAGACTATAGGGTAATCATTCTCATGTACATAAACACAAACACCTTAAACAAAATCCAGCAATAAATAAAAAGGAAAATGTATTATGCCAAGTTTGATTTATTCTAGCAAATTAGGGACAGAAGGGAACGTCCTTAATCTGATTAAAATGTGATCTACAGAAAAACCTTAGCCAACATTATACCTAATCACGAAGTATTGAATGCTTTCCTCCAAATCAAGAAAAACAAAATTAAAACAAAACCAAAAAACCCAAGAGTCTATTATTCTATTCAGCACTGTATTGAAGATCCTAGACAGTGCAATAACATAATGAGGAAAAAGAAACTTTCATTAATTTGTAGATAAATGATTCTATGATGTTCAAATCTTAAAGAAACCACAGATAACTGAATTTAGTAAGGTGCCTGGGAATGAGCTCAATAATAAAAAAGTAATTTCTTTCATATTCCAGCCACAGTCAGAAAATGAAATATTAAAAATTTAGAATACTCTACCACTAGCATTCAAAAGCCTCAAATACCAAGGAATAACTTTAATGAAAGACAAGAAAGATCTCTACACAGAAAACTATAAAACTCTGAGGGAAATGAAAGTTCTCAATAAATGGAGTGGATTGGAAGACTAACAGTATTAAAAACAGTACATTCTCGGGGCGCCAGGGTGGCTCAGTTGGTTGGGCGACTGCCTTCGGCTCAGGTCATGATCCTGGAGACCCAGGATCTGGCCCCGCATCAGGCTCCCTGCTCGGCAGGAGGCCTGCTTCTCCCTCTCTCACTCCTCCTGCTCGTGTTCCCTCTCTCAGCTGTGTTTCTGTCAAATAAATTAAAAAACAAAACAAAGCAAAAAAACCAGTACATTCTCTTTAAATTCAAAGCAAATCCAGTCAAAATTCTACTAGGTTTGGAATTTTTTGGTGGAAACTCAGAGGCAGATTCTAGAATGTAAATGGAAACACAAAGGGTCAATAATAGCCATCTTGAAGAAATATAAAAGGGGAACACTGCCAGATAAATTTGTTATAACATTATAAACAATTAAGACAATAAAATACCATGTAAGACCAAGGGACCAAGGGAACATTAGATCCCCAAAACAAACTCATACGAATACAGTCACTTCATTTATAACAAAGATGATGTTAGAGAACAGCGGAAAAAGAATCATCTTCTCAAAAACTGATGTTAAATCAAATAGTAATATGGGAAAAAAAATTTTTACCCCTACCTCACAACTTACACAAAAATAAATTCCAAATAGATAATAGATCACAATGAGAAAAGTTAAACAAATTTTCAAAGGAAAAAAAACACAGCAAAATATCTTTGTGACTTTGCAGTAGGCAGATTTCTTAACTAGAACATAAAAGGCACTAATCATAATGGGAAAAACCAGTAAATTGTATTGCACTAAAATTAAGAAATTCTTTTTCATCTAAAGATTCCACTGGAAGAATGAAAAGGTAAATCACAAATTGGAAGAAGATTTATGCAATATATATATCCTTCTCTACAGAGGAAAGGGTAAGGATGTACTAAAAATTATCAAACAAGACCTAAAGAAATGGAGGGATATGCCACAGTCATGAATGAAAAGACTGAATTACTTAAACATGCCAATTCTCCTCCAATATATACATAACTTGATAATGGATTAATAGTTTGATAAGGAATTTTTAAAAATCAGTAGTAGAAAAATAGGCAATATAGCAATTCATGGAAGAAATATGAATGACCAATTAATATCAAACAGGGAAATGCAAATTTTATTAATGAGATATACTTTTAAACTATTGGATTGGTAAAAATTTATAAGTCTAACAATACCAACTACTAGAGGTACAACTCATATACTTCTGGTGGGGATTTTAAATTGATATAATCATTGATCAGCAACCTGGATGTATCTGTCCAACATGAATGTATACATAGCACATTATATAGCAATACTATTACAAGGTTTAGGCCACAGAGAAATGTTCAAATAGTTGCATAAGAACACTCACTAAAGCACTGCTTTTAAGGCCAAAAAAACTGGGAACAGCAATTTAGATAGAATAAAGTATAAAATGATTCATAAAATGAAGTACTATTTAGTGGTGAAAATAAATGACACAGAGTTGTGGATCAACAGGGATTATCTCAGAAGTATGATATCTCTGAAAAGCTACAAAGGGATACATGAGACAATTATATAAAGTTTAAAAAGTGAAAAAAAAGTTTAAATACATATGTGTGTATGTATGGTAAAAAACACACACACAACACAAAATACACATGACAATGACAAACATCAAAAGTTACCTCAGGGAAAAGAGGGAGGAGAAATGAACTGAGAAGGGATACGTTAAGGGCTTCAGAATTCTCTCTAATGTTTCGTCTCAAGGAAGAGAAGGAGAAAGGGAAGCAAATATGGCCCCAAACACTAGATTTAACACTGTTGGATGGCAGGAACTTTATACTTTCTGTATGTTGGAACCATTTCATAGGTAAGGGTGGGGAAAAAGTGCCCTAAAAAAATGGAAGTTACAGTGTTAGTAACTGTTACTAATGATAGTGTATTGCATTTTTTTCTTCTTTTTCTTTTCTAAGTTGTCTTTAATGGACATTGCTTTTAAAAAACAAAAAACAGGGGCGCCTGGGTGGCTCAGTTGGTTAAGCGACTGCCTTCGGCTCAGGTCATGATCCCGGAGACCTGGGATCGAGTCCCACATCGGGCTCCCTGCTCGGCGGGAAGCCTGCTTCTCCCTCTCTCACTCCCCCTGCTTGTGTTCCCTCTCTGGCTGTGTTTCTCTCTGTCGAATAAATAAAAAAAAAAATCTTTAAAAAAAAAAAAAAAAAAAAAAAAAAAAAAAAAAAAAAAAAAAAAAAAAAAAAAAAAAAAAAAAAAAAAAAAAAACCAAAAAACAAACATCATAAATGAAAAGAGAAAAGGAAAGGGGGGGGAAATCTCATGTTCAAGACTAAACTGAGTTAAAACACTGCCATAAATAACTATGATTCATATTAGAGGTAACATGAGAGATACAGGTAATCAGATGAGGGAAAGAATATACCATGTGAGGTAAGTGTACACACATGCGTAAATGTGTGCATGACTATAACCAAAGAAGGCATAATGGAAAGAGGCACCTGAACCTGAAAAGGTATTTTCTAGTTTTTAAAAAAATTACAAATGTATTCAACCATATAAAAATTCTATTGATACAGAAATATTCTTTTTAAAAAACATTTTATTTTTTCAGTGTTCCAAGATTCATTGTTTCTGCCCCACACCCAGTGCTCCATGCAATACGTGGCCTCAATATCCACCACCAGGCTTACCTACCCCGCCACCCTCTCCCCTCCAAGACCCTCAATTTGTTTCTGAGTCCAGAGTCTCTCAAGTTTCGTCTCCCTCTCCGATTTACCCCACATCGCATTTCCTTTCCTTCTACTGTCTTCCATATTACTCTTTAGGCTCCACAAGTAAGTGAAATCATATGAGACTTGACTTTCTCTGCTTGGCTCCAGAAATAAATACTCTTAACAGATTAGTATGCTAGTCTTCCAGACTTTTCTCAAGGTCTATCTACTTGCCCATTCCTTGAGGAACATGCAAACATATATACTCATATGTTTCTTAGTAGTATGTATACCTATTGGATGTATGTATACATATACATGTGTATATACAGTATAAATATTTTTTAAAGGGCAAGCTGTCATCAAGTATAGTGTGTGTGTAGACATACATAAAGTTAATTTAAATTTTAAAGAAAACTTGGAGCACCTGGGTGGCTCAGCTGGTTAAGCATCTGCCTTTAGCTCAGGTCATGATCCCAGGGCTCTGGGATTGAGCCCCACATGAGTGGGCTCCCTGCTCAGGGGGGAGTCTGCTTCTTCCTCTCCCTCTGCTACTCCACCTGCTCCTTCTCTCTCTCACTCACTCCTTCTCTCAAATAAATAAAAACTTTAATAAACAAATTCTAAACAAAACTAGATCTTAATAAACATTGTTATGCAACTTAGTTTTTAAAAATTATCCTATGTCAGTGCACATGGATCTACTCCATTTTTTGGAATGATTGTAAAATTCTACATGCTAGATAAATTAGAATGTTTCTCCGTGACAGACTATTATAAATAATGCTCACAGGGACCCCTGGATAGTTCTGTAAAAAAAAAAAAAAAAAAAAAAAAGCTGCTTAAGGGGAAATTCACTGCTTAATTGCCCTCCAGAAAGAGCTTACCAATTGCACTTATACCAAAGTGCAAGAGAGCATGCCATTCTCTACCATTCTGACCAATGTCGGGTATAATCAACTTCAACATATTGTTGCCACTCTGATAGACATAAATAGTCTATTATTTTAATTTCATTTACCTGATCACTAGTGAGGCCACATAGAGTTATCTGGACATCAGAAATTGGGGGAAGGTGAAGTAACTATGATTGTGGACAGATGTGAAGACAATGAGAAAGTAATAGTACATCTAAAGAACCAGCAAATGATTTAATTTGGTTACAACACCAGCAATGGTAAGATTATTTGAGTCTGACAATGGATTTGTGAAAGGCAAATACCAACTTAAGTATACAACTAGACTTTTTTCTTCAGATTATGAGACTATCCTGAAGATTTTTTTAGTAGCAGTGATATGATTAGAAACCATGCTTCAGAAAATTAATTTAGGAACAGTGTATAAACTTGGAAGGGGGTAAAATCAGCAGAAAGGAGATTTCACTAGCTAGACCCCAGGCCCGAGAACATACGAACATAAACTAGAGCATAAGAACTAGGAAAGGAGAAGAGATGCAGTAGAAATATATTATCTACAGAGCCCGAATCAAGAAAATTAGGAAATTATTAGATAACTTATTACATAAATTATCAGATAATTAGAGGAACTAATCATGTTGATGGTTGAAGAAAAAGTCCTTTGCAACCAACATGATGCTAACTACCCTTTAGTAAATGCAACTATAAAGAAATGTGCATAAAAATACAACAGAAGAAAAATACATATTAACGAATCATCTCAATAACTCAAATTAAAAAAGGGAAATACATTTCTTGGATACCTGAGAGATCACTGCTTTCAATTCGCCGGAGATCTGAATCTGCCCAAAAGAGCTTGCCCAGTCTGCTATCAAGGGCTAACGCAATTGGTTTACTTAAGCCACTGAAAAAGAGGACCTCCCTTTCTGTTCCATCCAAAGCAGCCCGTTCAATTTTGGGAGACCTTTCCTGAAGATTGGTAAAATACATATACCTGAAGAGAAAGAAGGAAATAGTAAGGTCAGCAAAGTAAGAAACCAAACAAAATGAGAATATTCTTAAGATAAAAGAAGTAGAATATTTTAAAATCTTATTTTTAGAAGTTTTAAAATATATTTTTTAAAGGCCCTGGGATACTTTTATTACTTTCAATAATAGTAACACAGGGTACACAGAAGTTCTTAGGGAGCTAATTTTCATGAATTAATAAAATGAAGTGATAGAGGTGCCTGGCTGGTTCAGTGGGTGGAGCATGCAACTCTTGATCCCAGGGTTCTGAGTTCAAGCCCCATGTCAGGTGTAGAGAACACTTAAAAATAAAATAAAATGAAGTGATAAACACAGGCATACCTATATTTTGGAATATTACAATACATAAATAAAATAAATAAAAGAACAGTTAACCAGGAAGACATGAACACCAAATTTTAAATTCCTTCTCTAATTAGTCTATTTCATAACTAAAAATAAGTCACATATGAATTATTTCTCATATTTAACTTCTAGAGCTCAACTCTTCCCTCTCTTTTGAAATAAGCTACTTCCCCTGATGAATTCCTTATTCATTCAGGTGCAAATGAGTCCAAATGAAAACCTCTGCATTGAATGAAGAAAACATATTAGTTCTTGTCATAAAGGAACCTAATGTCTAGTAGAAAATACAACCTGAAAAACAATTCAGTGTAAGCTAGAGGACTAAGAATAAGTAGAGAAGAACAGATATAGAGTGCTGGATACTTGGGAGAGGGGGAAAATCACACCTAGCTGGGGTGGGATAGATCAAGGAAAACTTTGTAGAGGATGCAGAGGTTCCAATGGTCCTGAGGGTATGGTTAGAAATTAGAACTACAGCAATAGTGACTAAGGAAAGAAATTCTAGGCAGTAAAATCAGAGAAAGCATGGATATAAAAAAATGCAGGGGCAGATGGATGGAAAATATCGAGTTTTTCATTGGAGCACAGGAAACTGAAAGGTAAATAACACATGAGCTGAAAAGGAAGGCTAATGAGGGTCTTGGACCCCAAGATATCTGAATGTAACTTTAGTAACATACCCCTTCTCCGGGTTCACCACAATGGCTCGAGGTCTGTCTTGCTCGCCTTTTAGTACCACTCCAATTGATCTCCCATCTAATCTTGTTACATTAATGACATTGGTGGCCTCACAAGTCCAGTAAATGTAGCGGCTATAAATATCAATGCTGAGGTCATAGGGCTGTATTTCTAGGTTCTGATTTGGAACTGAGCTCACAACCACAGTAAAGCCCTAGGGAAAGAAAAAGATGTACACATAGAAAAATTAGATACCAAGCTACAGTGCTCACACCATACATGGTTACAAACCTGAGAAGGAATGCTAAAGCCTCACCGGACATTTCTTACTAATACATTTTTTCATGGGTAATGTGCTTCTTTATGACCATGTATTTCAAATGTTCCCTTTAGTTATTATACCATGGAGCAGATGAGAGAGCTGAGTGCATTGATTAGAGTGAGGAGGTGGCAGCTGTCTCAGCTAGAACCACTCCTCAGAAATATCACTAAAGCAATGGTTCTTAACTCAGGGCATGTGGTATGCTATGGAGACATTTTGGATTGCCACACCTGGCGGGGTGTAACTGGTATCCAGTGGATAGAGGTCAGGGATGCTGTTAGACAGCTTACAATGTACAGGTCATCCTCCACAACAGAGACTTATACCACCTAAAAAGTGTCAACAGTGCTGAGGGGGAGAAACTGCTTATAGAGACAATGGCAATTAGGGCTATAAACCACACCTACCAGCCACGTCTTTCTCCAATCCTCTGACCATCGAAAACAAATTTTTTTTAACTAAGCAATTAGAGAGGTTCAGTTCGCCTGTTCTACCCAAATAAATGGTATTTCTTTTACTTAGCAACTCTGAGGTAACATATTCCTTAATGAAGCTATCTCATTTATCTTCTGTCCTTGGCTGTATAATCACAGCTATCACTTTTATCTGCTACTTAGCAGCCTGTTAGCCCTGGCCTACACAGTGTAAGATGCATCTGTAATACACCACCATAACTGTACCCCTCAATGACCCCTCAACAGCCCCTAAATACATTATCTCCTCGCTGTTTGTTTGTGAGCTATTAAGACATATCAAAAACGAGTAATCCAATTTCCCTAAAGTTTGATACACTCAAAATCCAAAATCACTGCTATTAAGAAAGACAAATAATTATTTATGGTAATCCCAGTCTAAACCTGCTTAGCCACAGGGGTACCTGAGTGGCTCAGTTGCTGAAGCACCTGTGTTCAGCTCAGGTCATAATCCCAGGGTCCTGGGATCAAGCCCCACATAGGACTCCCTGCTCCAAGGGAAGTCTGATTCTCTTTCTCCCTCTGCCTATCCTCTAGCTTGTGCTCTCTCTTGCTCGTTCACTCTCTCAAATAAATAAATAAAATATTAAAAATAATAAATAAATAAAACTGGTTAGCCACAGTAAGTCATGTAGTATGGATAACAGCATGTAAACTGTGACTAGTGTGTAAGCAAAGACAAGACTTGTTGATAGTGTTTTCATTCCCGTCCTATAGTCACCAAACAACAGCCCCTTCCACATCATTAGGTTAGGGATAATATATCCTAAATGTTTCTAATTTTACTGAGAGTGTGTTATATATACTGCCTATCCTCTGAACCTTTTAAAAATAGTGAATAATAAGAGAACTGTTATTTACTGAGCCTCTACCTACTACGTAACAGATAGTGGGCTATGAGCTTTGCAGTTTTCAGCTAAAAAGTTCATAAGAGGGATGGCCTGAGTGGCTCAGTCAGTTAAGCAGCCTACTCTTGATTTCAGTTCAGGTCATGATCCAAATGCCCTGGGATCAAGCCCCATGGCCAGCTCCATACTCAGCAGGGAGTCTGCTTGAGGATTCCCTCTCTCAAATAAATAAATAAATAAATCTTAAAAAAAAAGTTCATAAGAAACCTAGTGAGTGACAGAGCTAAGATCAAAACCAAGGTCTACTTGATTTCAAAGCTTCTAATAGTCCATGTAAATGGACCATAACGGAAAAAACTATATAAACAGGTATGAGTGGCAGTGACAAAGTCATTCCCAACATATGAACATAAATTTTCCTTACACAATTTTTATTCCAACAGCATCAATTGTTTACTCAAATATCATTAGGAGGAAAAAAAATCTGCTAGGTCCAGAATTTAAATTTCTCTCTCTCTCTCTCTCTCTCTCTCTCTCTCTCTCACACACACACACACACACACACACTCTCTCTCTCAAGAATTAAGTAAAATAGGATGGTTGGTTACTCCAATTACCAGGCAAAAGAAACAGATTTTGAACTGAGCCTGAATTACCTGGCTGCCATCTTCTTGTGCTTTTCGGATCATGTTTTGTCGTGAGTCAATCCAATACAGTTGCTTGTCTAGTGGGTCATAGTCAATGGCCCGGACATTGCGAAGGCTGTGGATAGGAAGGATGATGTCAGGGCTCTGTTGTTCATCAATCACCATGCGGTTGATGGCACTCTTTTGACTGAAGAGCAGGAAAGTAGTTGGAGCTTAAAGAATGAAAAGAGCAAATATGAAACACAATTACTCTAAGTCTTGTATCACCCAAGTAATAAACCTGTATTTCATACAAAACAGACATAAATGCTGAAGAGGTAAGGCTCAGGACAAAACCCTATGGAACGTTCCCAGAAACTCTGCTCAAGGTGACACTAATCAGCACCATGCTACCAAACCAGTTATGAATACACTCAGTGACACAGGTCCCTAGCCAGTTTTGTTCTATCTTGTCCACAGTGGTATAAAAGGAGACTCGATTTCAATAAAGCATTTGATAAAGGTAACAAAATTCTCCTTGTCCACCAAGTGAATAATCCTACTCCTCCATAACCTATTCTTGTGGGTGGCAGGAACTGTACCTTCCAAAGGTCAAAGCAGAAACTTCACAACTGGTTGTATATTCAACTCTCTTACCATCTAGTCACTTGATCATAACTACGTCACTGAACCTCTTTGGGTCAAAGTTTGCTCAACTCTAAAATAAGGTTATAATGATCTTGTCCTGCTCACTGAATTGCTATAAAAATTTTACAATATGAAGATACTTTAAAAATTGTAATGCAGGACGCCTGGGTGGCTCAGTTGGTTAAGTGACTGCCTTTGGTTCAGGTCATGATCCCGGAGACCAGGGATCGAGTCCCACATCGGGCTCCCTGCTCGGCAGGAAGCCTGCTTCTCCCTCTCACTCCCCCTGCTTGTGTTCCCTCTCTGGCTGTGTTTTTCTCTGTCAAATAAATAAAACCTTAAAAAAAAAAATTGTAATGCATTATGTCAATTACACCTCATGAAAAAATTATATAAATGTAAAGTAACAACTGCTCATTATTATCAAGTAGTAGCAGTAATAAAGTAGTATTAGTAGAAATTAAACAAACCCTCATGTACTGCAGATATAGATTTTATTTTGCATTGTGTATATATAATAACTGTAAGGAAAGAGAGCCAGTAAAAGTCTCTCTCTCCTCTTCTTTCCTTCCTTCCCTCTCGTTTTCTTTCTCACACACATATACACAGACACACAGATACACATAAACACACAGAACTAGTAATAACAAATACTTTATACTCATTATGTCTAACTCTCATTAAAAAAAAAAGTCTTGTATTTATATTTTCACTCAAAAATATTCTGCTCTGATGCTAAGATGATGTCCTAAACTTAGGAAATGGAGAAATGCAACAGAGACTAAAGTTTCCTTTCCTGGGGACTAAGCCACTGATTACTATGTAATTATCTTTAATGCAGGTAAACGTCTAGAAAACAACAACACTTGACAGTGCTTCTGACAACTTCAAAGTTTACTAGCATTTTGAACATCTTCATTAAAACATATATAAAAATTCCATAATTATATTCTATTCTCTTGGTATTCAGTCATTACCTGAATCCAGGAGAATTCTGTCTTTCTCATGGATACAAACATAAATGGCCAATCCAGAACTCCTTGCTTTATTTCTTAAGCCCCATTCTTCCCAACTCCATTATGTGTGGTTCCCCAGTTTACTTTACATTTATACCCAAATGTACATTGGCCTCAATCCCAAAGAAACTCGTTGGCATTCATAAAGGAACTTGCTATTCACAACACTAAATTTTTTTTTTTTAAGTGAAGCATAGTTAACACACAATGTTACATTCACAACACAGAAATTCTGCTTTATATAAGTACTTCACTAGCTAAAAGCCCATACTCAGCTTGGAAGATTTAGAAAGTATTCCAATGATCCCACTGGAACCCTCCATTATCTGGAGTTGACTCCATCACATACTGACTTGACAACTTTTAGCAATTTTAGTAAAACCCATGCCTTAAGTAGTAAGAATACATGTCACAAAAGAATAGCTATGTTTTTTTTTTTAAAGAATTATTTTTTTTTGGCAGTACTACTTTCTTGTAAATCAAGAAAAAAGGCGGGGGAGGAGGCTCTAAACTGTAAGTTTCTAATAGAATAATCACCACTTATACTAAGACATACAATGAGGCTTAGACTCCAGAGTTTTAGTTGCCAACTTTTCCTGCCTAGAAAACAACTAATCAAATATATATTTGGCTCCTACTATGTTTTACTGGGTATTTTTGTTTGTTTGTTTGTTTTAGTCAAGTTTTAACCTTCAATTAAATTCCATAGTTAGATGTTCTAGAAATATAGATAAAGATAAGCCAAATATGGCTCCAAATAAATGCTTGTTTTGGGGGGGTTTAAAAAATATTTATTTGACAGAGAGAGTGTGCGCACACAAGTGAGGGAGCAGCTGGCAGAGGGAGAGGGAGAAGCAGACTCCTCGCTGATTGGGGAGTCTCATGTGGGGCTCAGTCCCAGGATCCTGGGATCATGACCTGAGATGAGGGCAGATGGCTAACAGACTGAGCCACCCAGATGCCCTAAATGTTTGTTTCAAGAAGTCTGTGGATGACATTAACAACTACAATTAATTGGCTCAATATCTCTAAGAGGAAACTAATGTTCTGACTTAGTGAAGACTTGATTCAGTCATTCTATGCTAAAGTGACAAAGAATATGCAATTTTGTAAACCTAAATCCATCTTAATTTATGTGACCTCTAACCCACTTATCTCCTGCAAAATGGTACTTTACAAATTGTCATCCAGGCGGAGTTTTGCATTCCCACAATGAAGATGCTACACAAGTTGGAAGATGAGGTGTTATGTAGGAGGGAGGTCCTCGGCTCTCTTTTGAAGGTAGTTATTCACCTGCAGCTTAAAGAGAGATGATGCTCTTGTGTAAAGATCTTCATAAACTACAAGGCCAAGTCCATCACATTTGATGGGCCGTTTGTAGAGTAGGCCAAGGGCACTGAATAGGGACCAAGGTCCCGTCCGCATGTTATTAACCAAGCCACATACCTGTGTGCCTATGACTGCCCAAAGGAAACACCTTTTCCTAATTTGCACAAAGTGCCATAGAGACCAGCCACCTCAGTAGTGAACAAGGGATTCCACAATTTTTCTGGCTTCCTGTTTTCTCTGTGACTTAATCTCTTTACTCACTCTATTCTAGTGACATTGGCCTCCTAGGTGTTCCTCTGATATGCCACTCTCCCTCCTCAGGCCTTTGCATTTGCTAGTCCCTTTACTTAATAGGTCTTCTCCCAGATATCCACCTAGCTCATTTCCTTACCTCTCTCAGTTCTTGACATAATGTCACTTTATCAGTAAGGATTTCTCTGATCATCATATTTAATGTTGTAATCCTCCTCCTCACCCTTTCTTGCTCTTAATATTTCTCCATAACATATATCTCCTTCTAACCTGTAATACAGTTTTACTTATTTGGTTCAGTATCTGTCCCACTAGAACAGAAGCTCCATGAGGGCAGAGACTGATGTCGATTTCATCCACTACTACATTTTCCATTGGCTCAAATGATGCCCAGTATGTAGCACACATCAGTAAATAGTCATTGAAAAAATAAAGGAAAAAGCATATAAAGAAATAAGCATTAGATGACAATAACTATGGAGAGCCCTGTAGCCATACTTTTGAAAGTAAAAGAATAAAAATATTTTATTTATATTTTATTTTAGAGTTGAGAAGGAAAAGACACAAACATATATTTAGGACCTCCAACATGTCACTCATCCTTCTAGATGTTAATCCCCAAAATTATCACCTCCATTTTTAGGTAAGCAAACTCAGAAAGGTTCCCCAAGGTCACAAAGCTGTTGAATGGAAGAGCATATGTATTTTTCCAAGTCCTGTCCTGCTTCTTTATTCTTTTTATTTAACAATGATTTCTTGAATCATTACTATTTACCAAGCACTGTTGTAGGCACCTAAGATATATCAGTGAAAACAAAACAAAACAAAACAGCAAGTGCTGCTTCAGGGAGTTTATAGTCCAACAGACAAAAGCAAATAACATAATAAAGAAGCTATAATATATAAATACCAGAGCATATAAATTGTATGGGATATCAAAGAATGATAAGTGTTACAGGAAAAAGAAAAAATATAGGTAAAGAACACTGGCAATGCTAGTGGGATGAAAGGATGATTTGCTTTAAATAGGGTAGACCAGGTCTCACTGTGCAGGTTACAATTAAGCAGACTTGGAGGTGAAGTATATCCATGTAAATATTTGCAGGAAAAAAATGGCAAAGGCAAGAAAGCAGTACAACAGTCCTGAGGCAGAAGTAACTGGCATATTTAAAGTAATGATGAGGCTAGTGTGGCTGTCACAAAGAGAACAAGGGAGAGAAGAGGAGAAGCTGAGGTTAGAGAATCAAGACGGGAGGGATACAAAGTCTAGGGTATGGAACATGTAGGAACTTGTATGCAATTTAAGAAGTAGGTTTTTACTTCATGTGAAATGGGGAGCCACTGCAAGGCTTCAAGCAGAGAAACAATACAAGCTGATTTCATTTTTGAAACACGGGTCAGGGATGCCTGGGTGGCTCAGTTGGTTAAGCGTCTGCCTTCGGCTCAGGTCATGATCCCAGGGTCGTGGGACTAAACCCTGCATTGGGCTCCTTGCTCAGCAGGTCTCCCTCTCCCTCTACTTCTCCCCCTGTTCGCGTTCTCTCTCTCTCTCTCAAATAAATAAATAAATAAATAAAATCTTAAAAAAACAAAAAAAAAGAAATACAGGTCAAGGAATAAATCACATACAATGTTGGAAAACTTTCTGGTGGCAAATACTTTGTGTTAAAATTCTCTCATAATCTGCTTTGGAATTCACTACATCTCTACACCAATATTAAGTAGTAGTCATTATAGAAAGAGCACACAACAGAAAGCCTCTTGAAACACTAGAGATCTATCATCAAAAGGTAGCCAAAATAGACAGATATTAGGGACATCCAGCACTGATTTCTCATGGCCTTCACTCATCAACTAATATGCACAGATATAAGCAGCTAAAGTAATGGCCTCAAAAGGTCTTTCCATATTCCCCTTGTCTCCACTCTCCGTGAATCATTACCTCTATTTTCTCCTTCCATTCAAAGTCAAACTTCTTGAAAAAGATACTACCTCCCTTTTCCTTCCTCCATTCACATTCTGACCAATTCTAATCTTTCACCATTATTTTCCTGCAATTATTCTCTTTAGGGTTACTAATAACCACCTTATTCAAAAATTCGAAAGTACTATTTTAGGACTCACCTAACTCAACCTCTCAGCAGCATTCAGCACAGTTCTTTTTGGGAACAATCTTATTTCTAGTGCCTGCTTTTCTTTTTACCTCTCTGGCTGTGCTCTCTTTCCTCAAAGTTCCTTAGGTTACCAGATCCTTTCCTGTGTCTGCACCAGGAGTTGGCAGACTATGGCCGATAGCTGTATCTTGGCTTCCTGCCTGTTTTGGAATAATGCTTATCAGAATTCAGACACAATTGAGAATGTCTTGATAATGGCAGCTTTCATGTTACAGTGGACAAAGTTGAACAGGTGTGACAAACTGTCTGATTCACAAAGCCTAAATATTTATTCTTGGCCCTTTACAGAAAGTTTGCTGACCCCAGCTCTAAACCTGCTCCCCTAAGTAATCTTACTGATTTAAATTCATGCTAGCAATTCCAAAATCTATTTATCTCCAACGTCACGTCTCCCTTCTATCCAACTATCTATTTAATGTATCTACTTCAATGTCCCATAGGAAAGTCATTAACACACCAAAAAGTAAGCTTTTTATTTCATTCTGAAAACGAGTCTTCCTCTCTAGTCTTATCTCCTATTGACTTAACTATTCAAACCAAAAATCTAAGTCATCCTTGCTCCCACCCTCCTCTTCTTCCTCACATCCAACCAATTACCAAGTTCTGTTCACTCCAGCTTCAAAACATACCTTTAATCCACAGCTTCTCTCCATCATCCCAAGCAAGTCTACCTGATTACCACACCAGTGTAGTTCACTTCCCAGCTACTATGCCTTTTTCTCTTCAAATACAATCTACACAGCAATCAAATCACATTATACCTTAATTTTCACAGCAACCTTATATGGTAGTTATTATTATTCCCACTTTCAAATGAGAAACTTAAGACTTAAAAAAAATTGAGGCTTGGGACACCTGGGTGGCTCAGTTGGTTAAGTATCTGCCTTTAGCTCAGGTCATGATCTCGGGGTCTTGGGATCAAGGCCTGCCTCAGGTTCCTGCTCAGTGGGTAATTTGCTTCTCTCTCTCTCTCTCTCTCTCTCTCTGCCTAGCCCCTCCACCACACACATTAAAAAAAAGTTATGTGACTTGCTTTAGTAGAATACAAAACTAATATGTGGCAAAGACTCCAAATCATTGAACTATAAACTATCTATAGTCTTTCTTTTTCACAACTGAAGCCTGATGTCAGAACACACTGAATCCTTTCCTATGTGACTTCTTATACTTTCAGTCACAAAATAATTTCAGTAACGTGAACAGTTAATAGTTATTTTATGTTATTATTTGTTATATTATTTACCATAATTATGTTAGATTTAAATGTCTATTTATATATGATATATAATGTATATTTACTTTATATTCTTTATATGTAATATTTTGTCATATTTATTATGTTATATATTAATTGAATAATAATAGTTAATCTAATATCCTATAGCAGTTTTGTTACCATTTACCCTAGTGAACCATATCCTACAAGTCTCTGCCATGAATTTACTTTTTCTGATTGAATTCTCTATTTCTTTATCATATCTACCCATTAGTTCTTATCTATCCATCAAGACACCGGCATTCACATATACTTGAGTCTTAAGCCAGGTTTCCCCAAACCAAAAATGTTTGTTACACACTGTGTTTTACTCTTATTAGCACAGTGTATGTGTGTGTGGTTATTTGTGTTTAATATGTAATATCTATTGCTAATATTTAAATATCAGATAAGATACTGTAGCCTCCCCCCAAAAAATCTGGATTCATGACTGGATGAGGCGATCTGGTTAACATCAACTGGAATTAAACGGCGACCACCCACCATGTTCAGAGCATGTGCTCTCTAATTCCCCATATATTTACATCTGTTTCATACCAGCCTAAATTCACTCATATGCATTTTCCACTTGGACTCTTATACACTTAAATTTTTTACCTTTAGTCTATTCTATAAACTTCAAAAGACAAGGATGCTGTATTTTGAGGATCCTCTTTGTTGTACTGTTTTTACTGCTCTTCCTTTATAAAAATGAATATAAATTATGTAGAGTCCTGCATGTGTGACTGTCTTTCTCAATGAAGCTATGCAATTGGACACTAAATATTTAATGCTCAAAAGTAAATGACTCAATTTTTCTATTATATCAATTTTTCCATAATAGCAACTGGCTGTCCTCAAATAGTAAGTTACAAAAACTTGCATTTTTCAAACTTTATTTTTTTTTTTTTAAAGATTTTATTTATTTATTTGACAGAGAGAAACACAGCCAGAGAGGGAACACAAGCAGGGGGAGTGAGAGAGGGAGAAGCAGGCTTCCCGCTGAGCAGGGAGCCCGATGCGGGGCTCGATCCCGGGTCGCCAGGATCATGACCTGAGCTGAAGGCAGTCACTTAACCAACTGAGCCACCCAGGCGCCCCTCTTTCTTTTTTGTTAAACAAATGATCAACTCTGGACTTTGACAACTTTTTACTCTAGAAAGAACATGAACGACGCGGTGTTTTCAAAATCCTGCTTTCTCTTTGAATTCTAGTTGCTTTGCAGGGAAATGCAGCTTACCACTACAAGTCCTGTTGTCAGCGTTAAGAGAGTAGTGGGCAGGGCATCCACAAACAAAACCTCCAACTGGCACAGCCAAGCAGAGGTGGGAGCAGTGCCCATTGCTGGAAGCACACTCGTTCCACCCTGCCTGCCGAGAAGAGTGAAAGACGAGGATGTCCATCACATAATCCAAATGGCCCTGAATGATGGTGCGGTTTTGGCCACTGGTTTTGTTGGCACGCTCAATGCTGCGTCGGCTCCAGTCAGTCCAGTAGATGTAATCTTGGTACTGAGTTAAGCCAAAAGGATGAGGCAAGTCATCTGCTATAACTTCACGGTTGAGTCCTATTTTCAGAAAGGCAGCAGACAGGCGAGAAGTAGAGGTATGAAACATGTGAGAGTGTAAGTCTTATTCGCCAAAAGAAAAAAAAGTTGTTACATATAAAATAATACATTTGTAAGCAATTTAAAATAAAACAAATTTGCTTAAAAGCAATTTTAAAACCGGACCAGGCCTCTGAAATCAATCCATCTGCAGTCTTACCCCATGCCTCAAACTTATATTCTTGCTATAAATCACTGAGTTTGTTTACACTCCTACAAATGATCTGTTTTGACTGCAGTCTTATTTTCTCTCCATAGGGGTCTATAAGTTGAACTTTTCTTCTTCCTTCAATAAAAGATGGTCATGAATTTACCGTATTTTACTAGTACAAGAAGTCACTTCAGGAATACCTAGGGAGTTATAAATTCCATTAACAAGCCCAAAAATAATAAAATTTCCACAAAATAAAGAGATGTGAATCCAAGTACCTGGCTGACTATTAATAATAATAAACAGGACATAATGCCAGATAGAGGAAGAATCTAGACATTCATATGAAGTTCTATTAATAGTACCTAACCAATCGTGAATAGCAGCCACAGATTTCTGCACAGGAAGAATAACATACTATCTGATTAAAAAGATGTAAAGCTTACCGAGCATATTTGAAGATTCTATTAAGTTGGTGTCCAGGTCTGTCCAATAAAGCCTCCTTTTAGCATAATCAATAGTTAGGCCATTTGCCCGCCCCACATTTGGAACTAATGTAGTACGTTCACTTCCATCCATGGCAGCTCGGTCTATCTTGGGTTTTCCACCCCATTCAGTCCAATACATAAATCTAAATTCCAAACAATAGATTTAACATTTCACTTTGGGTTATTTGGGAGAAAGGGCCACATTCGTGCAAAGTAACTAAAGAAACAAAATATGCATTCAATCAAAGAATCTGATAAAATAAAAATAAGAATCTGATAAAATAAAATAAAAATAATTTTTTCAATTATTTTGGCATCCTCAACTAAATATTTTTTCCTCATATCCTAAAAAGGAAGTGAGTCAGCTTTCTTTAGTCTTTCCAATGAATTTGTTCCATCCAAAACCCAGAAATTGGAAATAAACCAGTGATTTCCTTACTGCAGCTCTTGCATTTATAAAACTAATATCCAAGAAGATACCAGAAAATTAAAGCTCTGGTCTCAGAATGTGAATCACTTCTGAAGAAAATATTTTTATATCTTTTTATATATTTTTGAACACAAGTAATTTGAGTTTTTCCATTTTTAGACTTATTTTTTGACTTATATTATCAACTCTCCCTAAAGACAAGTTGCAGTAGTACATCAAAGGTAAAAATTAATAGCCTTTAAATGAAGTTAAAAAGCAAAGTTTGAAACGTATTTGGCCACACAGTGCAAGGGAACATACTATATGTATAAGAGCGATGAGTGGCCCTCTATCTGTCAGCTGGGCAGTGACACTACTACGATAATCCCTGTGGAATTTTAGAATTCTCTCTTGCTTTTATTTTTTCACGTTTTTCACAGTGACCTTACAGTAGCCCCACAGTAAAGGCTTTTTACAGAGGTAAGAGGCTAAAGCAATAGAAGAAATGTCAGTGATCTAATTTCTTCAACTCAGTCACGTGGCAGAGCGAGAACTAGAATCTAATCCTCAGCTAAATGCTTTTTCAAGTAAACTAGTAAGGTTTACTTGAGACATTCTGAATACTGGGACTAGGAAAGCACTCCACATGCCAACTCTCATCAGATACCTAAGGACAGACAATCACTCCTCAGCCTGTCAGCTGATGGCTGAGTTGATAGCAACGCACAGACATGCCTTTCTGAAAAGTAAAGTTAGTCCTGGGCTTTGTTTGTATTTGCACTTATCGGCTGATAGGCACATGCACACAAGAAGCAAGGAGAAACAACTGTGAGAGAAATGTCACGGTTGCCAGCAGCCACATATACTAGAGTCCTTAGTCCCAGCTATTAAATCTATCTGTCTGGTAACTAATGCTTACAGTAAAATCCCCATAATCTAACCACAACATGTTAGCATAGAGACCATAGAATTTGCTATGGTCTTCTAACTAGATGGTAATGAGCTAATAATGCGATTAATGTTATCTCAAGGAAACTATGCTTATATGTTCACATTGTTAATTTCTGCTTTTAAAAGTGGAATTATTGGGGGCGCCTGGGTGGCTCAGTTGGTTAAGCGACTGCTTTTGGCTCAGGTCATGATCTTGGAGACCTGGGATCGAGTCCCACATCGGGATTCCTGCTCGGCGGGAAGCCTGCTTCTCCCTCTCTCAGTCCCTCTGCTTGTGTTCCCTCTCTAGCTCTGTTTTTCTCTGTCAAATAAATAAATAAAATCTTTAAAAATAATAATAAAAAAATAAAATAAATAAAAGTGGAATTATTGGGGTGCCTGGGTGGCTCAGTTGGTTAAGCGACTGCCTTCGGCTCAGGTCATGATCCCAGAGACCCAGGATCGAGTCCCACATCGGGCTCCCTGCTTAACGGGAAGCCTGCTTCTCCCTCTCTCACTCCCCCTGCTTGTGTTCCCTCTCTGGCTGTGTTTCTCTCTGTCAAATAAATAAAAAATCTTTAAAAAATAAAAAAATTTAAAAAATAAAAGTGGAATTATTGGGACACCTGGGTGGCTCAGTCAGTTAAGGGCCCACCTTCTGCTCATGTCACGATCCCATGTCATGTCCTGGGATTGAGCCCTAGTCAGGTTCCTTGCTCAGGAGGGAGTCTGCTTCTCCCTCCGGCTGCTGCTCCCCCTGCTTGTGCTCTCTCTCTCTGACAAATAAATAAACAAAATGTTTAAAAAAATAAATAAATGTGGAATTATTCTTCAAATTCCAGGTTTCTTAGCTGTTGGCTTTTTAAAATTTGCTAAATCATGTGAAAGGATCGCCTATCCTTGAAAAACATATATGTTATAAATAAACAACTTACTATTTATTGAAAAGTTTACTATTTAGTATCAAAGTTCTCTAAACTTCTAACAATGATCAAACTAATTGTCCATTTTGAATTAATGACTATTCTAAAATGGAGCTTTTTTTTTTTTTAAGATTTTATTAGTTTTTATTTGACAAAGAGAGAGTGAGAGTGCACAGCAGGCAGAGGGGCAGGCAGAGGGCAAGGAAGAAGTGAACTCTCTGCTGAGGGGAGAGCCTAAAGGTGGGGCTCAATCCCAAGACCCTGAGATCATGACCTGAGCCAAAGGCAGACCAACTGAGCCACCCAGGTGCCCCCTAAAATGGAGCTTTTTAAAATGCAACTATTTCTTAGTACATGGCATTATTTCAGTTGGTTTTGTAATCTGGTTTAATTTGAGAGAGGGTGCAAGCAAATGCAAACTTGATAACTTTAAAAAGACTGTTTATTAGCATATAAGTATGGTTGGTAATATTTATTTATTTGTTTGTTTGTTTTTAAAGATTTTATTTACTTATTTGATAGACAGAAAACACAGCTAGAAAAGGAACACAAGCAGGGGCATGAGAGAGGGAGAAGCAGGCTTCCTGCTGAGCAGGGAGCCTGATGCGGTGCTCAATTCCAGGACTCCAGGATCATGACCTAAGCCGAAGGCAGACACTTAACCGACTGAGCCACCCAGGTGCCCCAGTAATATTTAAATACTAATCCATTTCACTAATCTTTCTCTACCTAATGTTAACAACGACAAGAGCAAAATTTAGCAAATAATTTACTCTAAATCAGTGAAACCTCAACTAATGGGTTTTAAAGATTTTATTTGAGAGATAGATTAAGCAAGCACACGTACAAGCAGTGGGAGAGGGAAAGAGCGAATGGCAAGCAGACTCCATGCTGAGTGTGGAACCCAAACCTGGGCTCTATCTAATGACCCTGAGATTATGACCTGAGCCAAAATCAAGAGTTGGAGGATTACCTGACTGAGCCACCCAGGCACCCCTCAAAATAAGACTAAAGGGTTTTATGTTATTTATTTATTTATTTAAAGATTTTATTTATTTACTTGACAGAGAGCAAGAGAGGGAGCACAAGCAGCTGAAGTGGGAGAGGGAGAAGCAGGTTTCCAGCTGAGCAGGGAGCCTGATCCCAAGACTCTGGGATCATGACCTGAGCCAAAGGCAGTTGCTTAAAGACTGAGCCACCCAGGTGCCCCAACTAAAGGGTTTTAAAATAACTGAACTATGGTTCAGTTAATAGATTCCTAATCAGCATTACTTAAACCATCAAAAATACAGTCCATAATTGGGCTATGTACAACACAGTTGCAAAGAATGCATACATAACAGCTGTTTACCCTTCAGCAGGGTCCAATGCAAGAGCTCTGGGGCTATCCAAGTCTTTCCACACCAAAACCTGTCGGTGCTGCCCATCCAACTTGGACACTTCAATTCGATTTGTTCCTGTGTCTGCCCAGTACAAGTTCTTCCCAAGCCAGTCTACTGCCATGCCTTCTGGATAATCTAAGCCAAATTCTACCACATGTTCCAGCGCGCTGCCATTCATAAAGGCTCTGCTGATGGTCTGCAAAAATAAGATTAACAACAAAATCACATGGCTTAAGTACAAAACACTATCCAGAAAGAATTGTTTGTTTTGGTTTTTGTTGGGTGGGAGGATCCAAAAGAGCCAGAGGCATAGTTTCTTAATATAATTCACATATTTTACAAGCACAGAAAAAAAACCTATGTCAATCTAACAAATGCAATTGTGACCTCAAGTTTTACTATGAAGCCAGGGAGACATTCTTATAATTCTTAAGGACCAAAAATTTATTCTAGTAAGGCAGCAGAATGACTTTGTTTTTAAAATCTGTTAGTAATCTATTTGTAATCACGTGAAAAGATATGATCAGAATGTTGTAGACTCATAACTGGTAGTCAGCTTCCTGAAGGTTCTTGAGAGTATTCCATGTCATTGTGTCAATCTGAAAAGATCTCAACAGCTTCATACATTATAAGATATATACAACCATTATCACATTATTACCACTGTAATTCTGAATCCCCCAATAGATATATTTTCAAGATGAGGAAACTCAGAAGACCATACAATACAAGCCAAAATATATTTATTTCATTCATTCACCCAATTAATAGATTTTACTGAATGCCATTAGATTTCAACTTGGGCTCCAAAACCCCATGATTTTTGCATTTTAGACAAATTTTATACAAGTTATCTCAAATAAGTCCAGGACTATCTAGAAGAGGGAAAGATTATTCCTCAGATTTTCTGGTTAGGAACTCCCCCTCCTTACTGACTCAGTATGCCTTTGAATATTTATTTTAGGAAAACGAAAATAAAGGTATACTGTAACTCATAATTGGAGTTTTCTACCTGAGACAGACTATAAAATTTTGTTTAAAATAAATTAAGAGTCAAGCTTCTATAAACCATTTATATAATTGCTTTCTCTTTATTTGAAGAAAATGTCACTCATTACCTTCAAATAGAACAAAGTAGAGGAAGATTTAGAACACTCAGGCAAAGTATCTTGTATTTAAAAAAAAAAAAGCACAATTAAATACTAAAATGGACCTTCGCCTTGACTTCCCTTAAAAAGTTAAAGTCTTTGGTTGAACTCTGCTACTAAGCCATGAGAGAGAGTGATCATAGCATGAAGACTCAGACATTTTAAAGCTCTCCCTCCTGGTCTTCAGTTTTAACATTCCAATACTTTTGGCTAACCTTGAGTGATATATCGGTCCAGTAAATGCGGTTGTCTGTTACATCAAAATCCAAAGCAGAAGCTTCTTTGACACCAGTGAGAGGAATGGCCACATTATTATTGTTTGTTTCCAAAGAAATTCGCCTGATATCTGCTCTCCGTGAAAACAAAAGGAAAGCCTCTGGGACAATGCAGGTCTTCATGTCACTGATGAGTTCAAAGCCAATAGGGCAGGCACAGCGGAGGCCCTGAGGCCTATAGAGGCAAAGATGGCTGCATCCCCCATTTTCCTCAGCACAGGGGTTGGAACCTAAAAGATGTATTAATTATAAAAGGGCACGGAAGGACAAATACATCAACACAATCAACATGTTTTCACTTGAAGATGACGAAGCATGTGGTTCACAAAGCCATATAATTTATATCTGCACCCAAATATACTTTCAATTCTAATCTCATGAACAAACACTATGAAGATTAATAGGGAATAAAAAACCAGGCACAGTGGCGCAGGCCTGTAGTCCCACCTCCTCGGGAGGCCGAGGGGGGAAGATTGCTTGAGCCCAGGAATTTGGAGTCGTAGTGCACACACTGTGCTAGTCGGTGGTCCACATCAAGTTAGTATGAGTGTTACCATGGCCTCCTGGAGGCAGGATGCCACCACATTGCCTAAGGGCTGGTGCAGGGGCCCAAGTCAGAAATGGGCCTGTGTACTATATTTTGAGTACAAGCCTACATTTTAAAGGCCTAGGCTTGCTTAAAAAAGCATTAACAGATGATTTCTATATTCCACAAAACATCAACGATTTCCAGTGCTGCTTTACAAGCCACTATCTCTGTTTTCCTCATTCCTGGCTTCCGCCTCTGAGAGAATTCTGGAATTACTTACCAATGATTCGATGAACGTTTGTGGCCTTTAGGCCCATGAGGTCAGGAAGCTGATCTATGATGATCTCCCTTTCTGCACTCCGTTTGTGTACTCTTTCGATGCTACGCCTCTGCCAGTCAGTCCAGTAAACATAGTCACCCAACAAGGTGAACCCAAATATGTGAGGAATTTTGTCTTCCACTAGTACTCGTCTCCCAGTGCCATCAGTATTCATAACCTTCAAGTTTAAGTTTAAAAACAAGAAGTAAAGACGTGGATTTATTCCTCAAATGTATACAGAAATAAGAAATCCAACTGCCTGCTGTACCAACACTGAAAAGTGTCATCTTGGTCATTCCTATTACAATGCTTTCCTTCACAAAAGGACAACATGCTAATTTAATAAGAATGATTTCAAATACTCAGTATAAGCTCATATTTTACCTCTGTTTCTCCAATCTCTTATTGTCCTTCTGTCTAAAAATTCTGGCAATATTAGCTTAGCATGTGTTTCTTCTATTAAGTGACTATGTAAAAATTAAAAATAAAATACCATTACCTTAAATTTGCTTGTACATTTGTTTTTATAATGTATCTTCACATACATTATTTTATTACATATTTTGTTTTATAATATTTTATTTTTCCTAAGAGTTTCATCTTTTTTTATACTGAAGGAAACTCAGATTCATATATGATCACACAGCTTGGAAACACAGTTAGTATCTTTTTTAGGACTCCTTCCCCTTACTATATGGCTTATTTCACTGTTTTTCTTCAAAGTTTTTTTGAAAGCCCACAGATAAAAGGAGTTTCAATATGTCTCTTAGTCTCCTAAGATTATAATTGTAAATATGTCTGGAACTAAGTTTCAAATAACTAGGATGTACCTATCCTTTCTAACTACCCTAGGTACCAACATTATTAAATTCATTCTGACACTCTCATTATAAAGGTCAGTGATTTCCCTAGACGTGGCAAAGGTATCTTTTCTGTCCCTGATATTCCAGCAACATGCACTAATTTTCTGTTCTAAAAGATGGAGTAAGTCTTTTGAAGCACCAACTTGCAAATTCCCAACTGAGACCATTTCTACCATTAACGTGGCCTATGTGCCTGGCAAACCGCTTTCAAAAATGTTATTTTGGTACTAAAAACAAGTACATGCAAGCAATGTCTGCCCCCCACTCTCCTAAAAATAGTATCATAATCTTGTATGCAAGGATCAATTTTTTTATCCATAAAACTAGTAGAAAATAGTCCATGTAAGTTGATACTGTGATTGCCTAAATGGAATGACAACCAGATGTTATCTTTCTCCTCTCTAAAATTTTAAAATTCTTGCTGATCTTCCAAAGAACAGTCAAACCTTGAAAACAAAGTACTTAAAAATTAAGTGAGCAAAACTGTGCTATATCCTTGTATTTTCACTTGTATGTATCAATAAATATTTTAGTTATATCTGATAGAAGAGATTATATTAACTGAATGTTTATCTATTCATATCAAATACAACAGGACTTCCACTAAGCCAACTGTACAAATCTGTATTTAAACAGAATGTTTTTATAATAAAAAACATAATTTAAAAGAATTAATAAACACTATTCCAGTTCCTACATTAAATACTGTTTCAAGTTAATTTCTCCTTGAGAACATGACTCTAGATTTTTTTACATTTATATTTTCTTCCAACAGATCATTCGTGGACATGTCTATGTTATATCTTAAAATTACCTTGGTATTTAAGAGTAAAGGGACTAAGCAGAGAAAAAGCGTCAATAATTAGTTTACGTATCTAACTAGAATGTGACTTCTAGAATAGCAGGAACTTAATTCATCCATTTATGTGTCAACCACTTCTACTATTAGTCTGACAAAGAACTCAGTAAATATTTGTTAAATAACTTTTAAAAGGAGAAAATTTCCTAAGATACCAGGAAACCTTCCTAAAAATGAAAATGAAAATTTAAGTAACACTTCTTATCCTTAGATCCTACAGCTTAGCCATTTAAAGGAATGAAAGATATTCTTGTGCAATTTTTAAATCCATGTAAAAATTTTAAATCCACATGGAAAAAAAAAAATCCACACTACTCTTTATTTTTGGAGAATGAATACATTCCTGATCCCTCCTTAAAGCAGAGCTCCAAGAAAGACTTTCTGGCCCCACTGTTTAACTGACTGGAAACAGTGATCTGAGTGAAAATCTTTCCTTTATTAGACATACAACAGAAACATCTTTATTTTAGGTAGGGAAAGTTTATTTTTTAAAACTCTACATCTTTATCCACATCCTAATACAGAGATTATTTCTTGACCTCCAGTATCTTCCTCTAACCCCATTATAAGAACTTCCTCTCAATATTATTTCCTTCCTTCCCAGGATCTTCAATATCTCCCTCTCCAGAGGATTCTTTTTTTCTGCCTTTATCATAACACAATTTCTCCCAACTTAGAAAGACACAGTTTAAAAGTTGAATGATACTGTTTTTACTGCCATATTCTTTGAATGTTTCTGTAACAGCTGCCTCCACCTCTTACCACTCATTCCCTTAACTATACAACTGACTTCCAATCTATGACTCAGATGAAATAAATCTACTAAAAATGGTCAACGACTACTTCCTTGCTTTTCTCAGTTTTTTTGTGCTCTTTTTCTTTCCTTTTTTTTTTTTAACATTTGCTACTCTTAAGCACCCCTCCCCGCCCCCACCCCCTGAAACTATACACGGATTTTCACTGCACCATTTGACCTTACCTCTTTGTCTACAGCCAAGATGGCTTTTTATCTCTTCGTTTTACTGGTTCCCCTTCCTTTTTCAAACCTGGTTGGATACTTTGCAAGGCTTCTTGAGTTCTTTGCAAATCACCTTTTAAAGCCTATCCAATCTTATAGCTTCTACTATTATTTTATGTAAAAAAATAATAAATATGTTAAGTTCTAATCTAAGGTCTCATCAGTTTCTACTTTAGTTATTTCCAACTGCATCTCCTGGAAAATGTATGTCTACCTCATCTAAAATGTAATATACTTATTTTTTTTAAGGATTTATTTATTTATTCATTTGACAGAGACACAGGGAGAGAGGGAACACAAGCAGGGGGAGTGGGAGAGGGAGAAGCAGCAACCCCCCAACCCCCAGCAAAAAGCTTGATGTGGGGCTCGATCCCAGGACGCTGGCATCAGGACCTGACCCGAAGGCAGATGCTTAACGACTAAGCCACCCAGGTGTCCCTAAAATGTGATATACATAACAGTGAACTTCTCTGTTAGGTGGAGTTCATCATACCATCAGAGAGTATCTAACACACAGTGCTAAATATCATGCATTGTAACACTCTAAAATACTAATTTCCTACAAGCTTATGATATATTAAAACGTGTCTGACTTGATTTTATTCCTCGTTTCAGTATTACCTTAAACAATTATTATACATTATCTTACACTTAACAAATTAACACCAATTTTCCTGTACTATGCCCAAATACTGGCCTTCCTGTTAAAATTTACATGGTAATCTAAAGGCTACACTAAATGCCTAATATTGAACCTTTTTATAAAGACAGAACTTAATTTTTCCTCCAAAAACATTATGGAATCAACCAACTCGTTCTCCTTTCAATTTTTTCGACCTGCAATGTTTCTGTTTGTTCATTTTGATAAAGGAACAACTTAAAACATGGCAGCTTTTGTATGAATTTGGATAATGGGCAAAGAATGAAATTGAAAATCACAGTGAGAAAAATAACAAAAGCACAATTCCAAAAGATCCTTTTAGTTTACACAATTAAGCATCTTCTATTTAGTACTCTCTACAAATCTCTAATCATTAGCAAACAATGTTTTGGCACAACTAGATACACTGAGATTTCAAACATAAGCTCTATCATTCACTAGGTCCCCTTAGGCAATTCCTCACAAGTAAAACAGGAAGAGAACTTACATCGCTGAATTATTTAAGGATTAAAGAAAAATATATTAAATATACAGCACAGTATTGGATATGTACATGCTCAGCAAATGCTAGTTTTTGCCTTTTAGGATTATTTTAATAAAATGCTTTCGTCCCTTAAGGTAAATATAGCTATGTTTAGATGGCTGTAATGAATTAATTTATTAAAATGTAGTACTTCAAAATAAAAACTGATACAGTAATATAAAATACGTGGAAATAAAAGACCAAAACAACCACACACTGTTGAACTGAAGAATAAAAACAATACAGACCGTTTTCTATGTCCTGGAAGCTAGTGGAGAACTAGTTTCTGCAGCCTTATTCCCACTTCCAACACTCAATTGTATTGTTTGTTTATCTACTTAGATTTTCATTAACTAAAACAATAAGTAAAAAGGAGCAAACAATTTGGTAATTAGATCACATGTACTTCTGCTGCTGTACCAGATCCTCACTGGACTCTCCCAGCCCAAAATCAAACACTGGAAAACATATCACAGGGATGCAAATCGCCAGACATCAGGATGAATGCTCAGAAGTTTATAAGAGGGCCTCTTCTAGCAAAGGATTACATTTCAGTTGGGGAATAAACTATATTTACATTAAAATCATACACATATACCCCTCTCTGGCCTGCAGCTTATCAGGAAAAAGTGTATGAAATAGTAGGAACTCCAATCTATCTTGAAGAATTAGAAGAATTTTGAGAAAGAGAAAGAGAAAAGGATTTTCCAGAATATAAAATAACACACGTTAAGACACAAAGATGCCTTATGTGACCGACTTTGAAAGAAATGCGTTGAGGCAGAAAGAACACAAAAGGGACTCAAAGGAGACATTAGGCAGCTACCACCCTATGGCAGGTATGAAATTCCAGCATGAGAGCTAGAGAAAACAAGGTACTTTTGAGAGCACTTAAAGGAGAATGATGACAAAATTCTATTTCAGGAAGACCTCAATTACCTGTGTCACTGTGTTCCGACTGTGCTAAAAATAAACATCTTCAGTACATAATTATGGTTAATAAAATATTTTCATTTACTGTGGGATGATAACAGAGGTCCAAAATCTCTTATCTGAAAGCCTCAAGGCCTGCCATATTTCCGAATTCAGAATTTTTGTGATATTTACAAAGGCGAACACAAGGCACATAGCATGTCACCTCTGCCTGCCTCCAGGGCAGCACTCTTACTGCCAAATACGTGAATATTTTGTGCAGCAAAACATATACATAGTCCCACAAAAGGGGATAAATGAAGACTCCAGATAGTCTTACGTTGCTTCAAGTCAGGTTTTCCACCAAATGAATTAGCAAAAACAATTTAGTTTTGAATGCTTTTTCATTTCAGAATTACACATAAAGATTATAGATTAGAAATACTTTGGTCTAGGCCCTTGTCAGAACTGGTGTTTAGATCAGGGCTAATGCTGCTCTAAGTGCAAGACAGGGTCTCAGGAAGAAGAAAAAAGCAAAGGACATATTTAAAATAAAAGGGTTTTAGCAACAACTGTTGAACAATAACAAATGGTAATAAAGGTCTTACAAAGATTTTCAGATTAGCAGAGTAGGCCAGGAATTCAAATACAGTTCCCTAAAGGCCACTGCTAAGGATTTTGTAGCTTTACCTGCTAGAGATTAGTCACTTTCAGCTAATCCTTCTTCTTTCACTTGAAAAGCAAACACCAGAAGTCTCCACCCCCCCTTCTCCTGCCTCCACCCGGGGTGGGGAGGGGGGGATGGTGGGAAGGAATAAATAAGATGCACATTAAAGCTAAATCTATCACATCTACTTCCAATTAAACAATGTAATTAAGATATGCTAAAGATTTTTTAATGTAATTTTATAAGCACACTTTCCCTTAATTCCCTATCTTCCTGTTTTTGTCTGTTGTAGCTTTTACGGTAGGGTCAAGTCTAGAACACTGTTGCCCAAGAGAAATATTTAAGCCCCAAATGTCAGTCATGTGGTAATTTTAAATTTTCTAGTAGCCAGATTTTAAAAAGTAAAAATGAGAGGCGCCTGGGTGGCTCAGTTGGTTGGGCGACTGCCTTCGGCCCAAGTCATGATCCTGGAGTTCCGGGATGGAGCCCTGCATCGGGCTCCCTGCTTGGCGGGAAGCCTGCTTCTCCCTCTCTCACTCCCCTTGCTTGTGTTCCCTCTCTAGCTGTGTTTCCCTCTGTCAAATAAATAAATAAAATCTTAAAAAAAAAAAAAAGTAAAAACGAACAGGTAAAATTATTTCTAATACGTACATACTGTATTTTACCTAATCCAACATATCCAAAATATTTTTATTTCAACATGTAATCAATACTTAAAGGTTTATTAATGAGCCTTTTATGTTTTATTCATACTAGGCCTTCTTAGCATATGTATTTTGCACTTCAAGCATCTCTAGTTAGAGTAGTCACTTTCTGAGTGCTCCGCAGCTCTAGCAGCCACAGGTTACCGTAATGGACAGTGCAGGATTTAACTACATGGTGGTGACTATACGGCTAAAACAAAATTAATGTACTCCTTTTTTAGATTACAACTCTGTCCTCTCTCACATCTGCCTGTGACGAGGCTTCATTACCCTTCAGGCTCAGTAAAGCCACAAACAAGTGTCTTCTGTTTGGTCTTTCCTCCCTCTTCAGCTACACTATATTTAATTCTAACACAGGTTAAAATTATTTTTAAAAAATGATTTCTGATGGGGAAAAAATAATAAAATGCCTTTTTTCAGCTTTTATCACATTTGAAAGTTTAAATTTCGACACTAGCTGAGTCTTGTAAGAATAAGAACAAAGGCTTGATTCTTTCATTTCTTTTAGGTTATTCCAACATTTAAGTAACCACAGTTATATTAATAAGATAATCCATACCTGCCATCTCCTTGACTCTGCCACTAAGAGAGCATTCTAGATTGACCGGTACTAATAATAATGGTTAAAGCTGACGGTTTATGAGAATCTTTACTCTGCTTTACCACACGTCTGAAATTTTTCATAATTAAAAAAAGGGGGGAGGAAAGATAAGGTGCAAATCCAAGGGCACTTGAATAATAATAATAATAGCTGTCATTAACAAATGCTGTTATCATTTTTTGTTGTTAGATGTGGAAAGCAATTATAAGAATCCTCTGAAGAGATTAAGGGATCAACAACTTAAAAAATATCTGATTGTGAGACTTTACATATAAAGAACCATATATTTCCCTTTGTTCAGAGTCCAATGCTGACTTTCTGAACAACTGTTTCCTCCCATTACTTTTGCAGAGGTGACACTTCTATTAGAAAATGGCTTTTCCACTAGGTACTTCTCTCATACCAGCCACACAATGCCTACTAAGCAGAAGCAACACAGTGAAAAAGAACACGTTGCTTTGTCTCAAAGAAAAGCACTATTACATTCCTCATACCCAACAAGTAACAGTTTTGGACAGGTTACTAGGTTTGTAAATATGGTTTTAAGCCCCTTATGTCTAAAATAACAACACAAATCCTGGTTAAAGCTTGCTTGTACATTCTGAACCCAGAACAAATGAACCATTTTAAGCGATTCCAAAAGATTACCCTATGCTTTCAAAGTTGAGCCAACACTAATTAAATCTTCTGGCAGCTTCTGAGGGTGTGCTTCGCTGTATTACCTCAGAGTGGTTTAATTAGTTAAACTGAAATTGGGCTTCTGTCACTTCTAAAATCTACCTCCAAATCTGAACCAGAGTCTCCAGTGGTTTCAACTGCTTCAACCACATTGTGGTAGGGATTAAACTGTTCTGAGGCATTCCCAAGTATTACAAACCACACTGAGACTATATAGGCTACAACAGGAAACAGATGTGGGTTAACCAGAATATCTCCACAGAAAGGAGGTACTAGCAAATCTTCTATAGATATCACATCTGGTTTTTTGAGCAGTTTCATCAGCTTATTAAATGTCAAGACAGGATTACCCATGAAATTTTGGAATGCAGCCAGTCTACTACCAAAGTTGCTGCTATACAATTCCACTTGACTAGACATGTTCAAGAAATAGATGACAACAGGACGACTAGGCACCTATCATAAAATGAGCTAGAGTGGGAATACTAAGACATCCTAAAAGAAAAACCTAAATTATGCTCACAATGAGCCATTCCTCTTCTAATGTTCCAGCCAATATCCAAAAGCAAGTAGTGAATTAATATTTATAAATATTTATAAAAAGACAAAAGAACTCATTGGGGTGGACTGATAATAATAGGGTGTAAAATATCATTTCACAGAAATGGTATTTTTAAAAATGGAATATATATCCATGGAAAGAACAGTTCAATCATGCAAGAGTTTACTGGGGTGACAAGTAAAGAGAAATGCTTTGGAACTAGCAGGGGAAGTAAAAAGATGCAATGTACCTGTGTAAGAGAGCATAAGGGTAGTCACAATACTGCATTTAAAGCCTTTTAACCCGGGCGCCTGGGTGGCTCAGTGGGTTAAAGCCTCTGCCTTCTGGCTCAGGTCATGATCTCAGGGTCCTGGGATCGAGGCCCGCATCGGGCTCTCTGTGCGGCAGGGAGACTGCTTCCTCTTCTTTCTCTGCCTGCCTCTCTGCCTACTTGTGATTTATCTCTCTGTCAAATAAATAAATAAAATCTTAAAAAAAAAAGAAGCCTTTTAACCTAGTTCAAGACTTATTATGGCTCAGTAAATACAAGTGATTTTTAATGTGAAAAAAGAAAATACCATAGTTTCATTGGATAGTCTTATTTTTTCAAGGAGTCATGCTTACAGCATTAAACAACTGCAATTACCATGTTTGTTTCTAGATAGAGTTAAGAATTGCTACTGTGACCAAAGGCTTTTAAAACCAGAATTATTCAGAAAAACTAGAAAATTAAAAACAGATTTTCAGTTCAAGGCATCATTACAATGAATACACCACCACCTTGGTCAATTATACTCAACTGTTTGATGAGACATTTCTGAGAGTCCCACTGTCCTAAGGCCTTCAAAAAAAACTAATGTGGGAAACATACGCATGTTAACAGGGGAAAACTGCTCCCTTTCCTTTCATTCTCTTCAAGCACAACTAAAATAAATTCTATTTGGAGTCTGAATAGAAATAATAATCAACAGCTTATTACTGAAAGGCAAAGTACTCCAGTATCCATGAGTATGCCTTACGTTTAGATATTTTATTTTTATTTTTTAAAGGTTTTTGGTGGTTTTTTTTTTTTAAGTAATCTCTCCACCCAATGTGAGGCTCAAACTCATAATCCTGAGGTCAAGAGTTGCATGCTCTTCCAACTGAGCCAGCCAGCCACCCCCCAGATATTGGTTTTTAAGTAATATTCTTCAGGAGCGCCTGGGTGGCTCATATGGTTGAGAGTCTCTCTTTGGCTCAGGCCATGATCCCAGAGTCCTGGGATCGAGGTCCTCATCAGGTGGGGAGACTGCTTCTCCCTCTCCCTCTGCCTCTCTCCCTGCTTGTGCTCTCTCTCTCAAAGGAATAAATAAAATCTTAAAAAGATATATTATTCTTCATTAAATAGAACTATGGCTCCCTAGAGTAATAGTTGATTCCAGGGCTGAGGCAAGAGAAATATAAGACAAAGCTGAATATATTACTGTTCCAGAAAGTGCTTTAAAATAATGGAGGTTCCTTGAAAAAACAAAAATAGAATCGCCACATGATGCAGCAATCCCACTTCTGGGTATATATCTAAAAGAACTGAAAACAGGATCTTAAAAAGATACTTAATTGCACATCCATGTTCACCACAGCACTATTTGTAATAGTCAAAAGGTGGAACCAACCTAAATAAATATCCACTAATGGATGAACAGATAAAGAAAATGTGGTACATAGAATAAAATATTATTGAGCCCTTAAGAAGAGAATGCTAATGCTATATGCTACAAAGTGGAGAAACTATGAGGATGTTACGCTAAGTAAAACAAGCCAGCAAACAAAAAGATAATACTGTATGATTCCACTTTAGGTATCTAAAGAAGTCAAACTCTTAGAAACAAAATAAAATGGTGGCTGCTGGGACAGGGGTAAAAAGATAGCTGTCTGATAGAATTTCAGTTTTCCAAGATGAAAAAGTTCTAGATACACTAGTCTACTCTACTCTCTGCTTAAGAGTGCTTACGGTAGATTTTATGTGTTCTCTTTTTAATCACAATTTTAAAAAGGAGATGGAGGCTCATGAAAAGGTCACAGTTATCAAGCTGAAGGGGCTACTAATGCCAATTCTGGGACAATTTTTACAACTACAATAATAATGGAATATAACCTTATAATATTCTACAATTTTATAGGATAAATATCCATGGTTCCACATTAATATACATATGAAAAACTGAATAGAGGAGGGGGAATAGCTCTTCCTTACAGGAAGATTCTGATCAATAAATACAATTGGAATAATGGAAATCACATCAATGTTAATTTCCTGGTGTTGATAATTATTCTGTAAGTATGTAAAATGAAATGGGTGAGAGATCTATTACTGCAAATTTCTTCTAAGTCTGAAATTATCTCAAAATGAATAGTCTAAAAAGGCAACACAGCACAAGACAAAAAGTACTGTATTAGGAATCAGGAAATTGGAATTCCATTCTTTTTTTTTCTCCCCTAAAATAGAAAGTTCTATGACCTGAGGCAAATAAAAGAAGCAAACTAAACAAAAAGTGCCAAAGAACACTGAATTTTAGGAAGAGAAACCTAGGGCAGAAAAAAACAATGTTTCTGTGAGCATTATATCTAGAAACTATAGCTAATTTTATGAGAACTAAAAACAGTTTTTTCCTGCAAAAAATTTTGAAAAGCCATGAAATAGTTTATTTACTATCTGGAGATTAACGAAATCCATTATGGCATAGGAAGGTTTTTTTCCTTCATATTTTAAGAATGACTGTAGCTTAAACATAAAAGCAATATTACAAATAGCAACCAAATATAAAAGCCAAGTCATTAGTCAACCAAAAATCAAAAATAAATGAACAACAAAAACAAAAAAATTCTGAATAGGGGTGATATTAATTGCATAAAGCCTCTAATTTCATTCCTACTTAGAAACTCTAGAGGCCTGGAAAATTTCAGAAGCTCATAACTATAAATGAAATACTAAACAAATGCCAGTCTACTGAAAATCTAACTACAACCAAAGGAATTCTAATCCTTCTCCAAGACTTTGTTATTTCAGATCAAATCTAACAACAAAAAAATTACAGTACAATGAATGAACAATTTGAGAAATCTATGAGTTCAAAAACAAAAAAAATCATAGGGTTTGCACAGTAATATTCTTAGAAGGTCTAAATTTTTAAATTGTAAACTACACTTAAAGTGAAAAAAAAAAAAGGAGAAGCCCTTCTTCATTTTGGGTAACTTTAGGAATAACACAGAATCTTTAAATAGCTAGTAATAATTTTTTTTAATTTAAGTGGGAAGTTAGAAATACTTACCACTTTTAACTGCTCAGTGTTTTGCAAATTCCCTCCCAAGAAGTCCCCAAATTGTGGTCTTTGCCATTATTTGACCACCTACCCTTTCCAAACCCTTTAAAAAACAGTAAAAATAAAATCTCTATGACCCCTGTAAAAGTGTAATAGTTGCCTACCTACAGAGAAACAACCTCCTAAAAAATAATGTTTTACATGGACTCCATTATTAAAAAACATTTACATGCTTCGTTAATGCCAAACAACAGCTTTAAGTATCTATTTAAATTTCCCAAGCATGTTAATATTGGAATAGCTTGTATACAGGTCAATACAAAATATAAATAAATATTACAAGGAAAAGTTGCTTCCAGTAAAAATGAGTTACTAAAGATTCTGAACCCTTAATAGGCAAGTCTTCTTTAGTTACCAGGGATTCAATGCACAGTAAGGTAAGGGAAAAAAAAATTTTTTTTTTTTAAGATTTTATTTATTTGACAGAGAGAAACACAGCTAGAAAGGGAACACAAGCAGGGGGAGTGAGAGAGGGAGAAGCAGGCTTCCCGCCGAGCAGAGAGCCTGATGTTGGACTCCGGGATCATGACCTGAGCCGAAGGCAGTCGCTTAACCAATTGAGCCACCCAGGCACCCCGGTAAGGGAAATTTTAAAGAAAAAAGAAAATATTCATGTCACCTGAATATAAACTTCCTTTAAGCAACTCTCCCAAGGCAAATATATTATCTGTTCTTAATCTAAAATAATGCAGTTAGTATCAAAAACACCAAAAAATGTTACAATGGGAAGAAACTTAAACATCATCTGGTTTAAATGATCTTACTGGTCAAAATACAAAGACCAGATTATTATGTGAATTATCTAAGGTCGCTCAGTTAAATGGAAAAGCAAACAAGAATTAAGGTCAGGGTGTGCTATTACAAAATGTTTCAATGAAGATCTAGAGATTACCACTTATAACTAAATACTGTTATCAATTGTAAAAATGCTAACTTCTCTTCTTAAGAAAGTAGGACATTAAAATCAGCACTCTTACTTCAGGAGTACAAAACCCAAAGGAACAAAAAAGGAAGACGGAAACTAAAAATATCTCCACACATATATGGTTTTATATTAAAACATGAGAAGAAGGTTAACAACAGAACATTTTAAAACCGATCTAAGAGCAAGTTCAAACTTGGGCACTAAAATAGCATGCATGAGATTTTCCTAATTTACATAGATGAAACTATACTAACTCCTAAGTGAGGCAAAGCATCTTGTCTGGTGAGGCTCTAAGGGTTTGTTGTGGCATTTCAGGAAAGCATGATTATACTCATCATCAAGCAAGTTCCTCTCATTATATATGTGCAATAATTTTTTTAGAGCCAGACAAAGTAGAGTGTATAATGAGACAACAGGGCATATAATTAGATGATGTACTACTTTGGCTGCTGTAGATTATAACAAGTTAAATAATGTTGCTTGAATTGTACATCAAAAGGTAACTTTCAAATAGGAATTCAAAAATATGTTATCATAAAATACACCCCAAATAGATGCAAGATGATACAAAAGGAGAGCACCATGTTTACAGCTCACTGAATATAAGCCACTAATCCAGGTATTCTGTTGAGCCGAGGAATCGAATGATAGTGTTTATTAATATCATTCTTCAGTTATAACATGCAAGGAACAAATGTGGAAAAATATACATTCACATACAGTCATGTAGTGTTGTAAAGTAGTAGAAATGGGCAAAGATTCAGGTATTTAGGCTCATTTTCTTGAATATTTCTCTAAAAATGAAAATAAAATCAATTTTAAGGAGCATTGAATGTTATAAACTGGCAAAGATTCAAAAGGAAGTACTTGTTGGTACTTGTCATATAAACAAAAAAGCTTTTTCTCAACAGATGATTATATTATTATAATTTTTAAAGGAAGAATAAATCTTAGAAACAAAAGATTAAGAAAAATCATTACAAATGAGCCCTTGTGTACTTTAACAGATTTTTACAATATACAGGCTAAAGATGCCAGATAAAGAAATTACAAAGGATGTGAATACATGGAAAACAAATTAGGGTATTGATAAAACAGAGGAAGTTTCATGAGGGGGAAAATGTAGTCCTACAATTTCAGGCTTAGAATATGAAATAGATCATTCGCCAACTGTCAAGTTTTAAGCACACATCCTACACAATAATACCATCTTTATCTAAAATTTCTTTGTACTTAAGGCTCTAATAATCTCTGTTCCCCAAAGTTGTGCCAGGTATAATTAAATTTGGACAAAAATACCTATGGACATTATATTCTCTAATTTCTCTAATTTCTAAGGGAAATTTACAGTAAAAGACTAAAAACAAATCTACATGCCCATAAAGTAGGTAAGAAATCTCCTTTATTTTCCTTTTCCATTCTTTCTTTTCTTTTCGTTTTCCTTCCATAACCCAGCTACACTATCCCCCATCCCCCAGCAATCCTTAGTTTGTTTCCTGAGATTAAGAGTCTTTTATGGTTTGTTTGCCTCCCTGGTCCTATCTTGTTTCATTTTTTCCCCTCTCTACCCCTCATGATCCCCCACCCCTCACCCTGCCTCTCAAATTCCTCATAGCAGAGAGATCATTGTCTTTCTCTGATTGATTTACATCCCTCAACATAATACTCTCCAGTTCCATCCACGTCACTGTAAATGGCAGGAAAGAAATCTCTTTTTATCTGTAACTAGTAGGTGTTATTGCATTTGTCAGAAGCTCAAAAAATGAAAGAAGGAAAAATGAAATAAAAAGCATATAATAAAAAATACATTGTGAGAATAATTTAACTGATGTCATTTTTAATAACACCAGCAATTCAAAACACAGTGATTAATTTTGTCAGACAGGTAAGTTGTATATAATGAGAAAAGCATCCTCAAAACAAAATAAAACAAAAAAACCCAAGCTAATATAACATTCTTAACTTTATAGAATGGCAAGAAAATGCTTTAAATTTATAAATTATCAATGGTATGTCTTTGCTACTGAAAAGCAGTACTGCATGCCCTCAGTGCAATAGATGTTTTTGGCAGTGAAACCCGACCAAGAAATATATGAATATTGTTAAGACACAATGTGCTTCTGCCTACTGAAAGGTCTTATAAAATAAAGGCTTATTTGTATGATTGTCCTATCAGAAAAACAGAAATGATCCTTTCTGCTAATGCTTTATTATTATATAAGGAAATCCCAGAACACTATAGTAACACTCGGGTGGGCCCAGGAGTAGGGGGTGGAGGGGAGCTCAGTGCAGACAAGTAAACAACACAAGATGCTTGTTTATAAAAGGTGATGAAATGATTTTAGCATAATGAATAAGAAGCATAAACAAGTACCAGCATGCACTTTTTACATAACACCTACAGATAAGTGGTCACTATCAGCTGACAAGTAGGGAAATCAGATATATCCTCAGACACATTCTCTCTCTCTCTCTCTCTAAGATTTATTTATTTTAGAGAGTACGAGCACAGGGGGAAAGAGAGAGTCCCAGGCAGACTCTCTGCTCAACAGAGCCCAACATGGGGTTCAAATCCATGACCCTGAGACCACAACCCAAGCCAAAACTAAGAGTAAAATGCCCAACCAACTGTACCACCCAGATGCCCCTAAACACACTCTTATATTAAAGCACCAGCCAATATTATGACAATCTTTTTAAAAATGTGGCATCATTAGCAATTCCCTGTGTCCCATCCCTCTTTACAGAAGCTGGTTATAAACCTTAGATAAAGCTATTTGTTCTTTCTGAATCTCTGTACAATAAAAACCAGATCTGAAACCTGCAGCTCTCCAATATATCCAACATCGGTTACATCACCACTTATGGAAGAGGGTGAAAACCTTTTTGGAGGGCACAGATAGCATAGGTGGATGAACATTCTGAGCTCTTCCCATAAGTCCCAATCAAAATGAAGAGTTTCCTATGCCTTGCAATCAGTACATAAAAATGTACCAAATTGGGCGCTTGGGTGGCTCAGAGGGTTAAGCCTCTGCCTTCAGCTCAGGTCATGATCTCCGAGTCCTGGGAATGAGCCCCACATCGGGCTCTCTGCTCAGCAGGGAGTCTGCTTCCCCCTCTCTCTCTGCCTACCTGTGATCTCTCTCTGTGTGTCAAATAAATAAAATCTTTAAAAAAAAATTTACCAAATCACAATCTTTTTAAATGTACTATAAACACATATAGGGCAGGTGGTCTGATCCCAAGTAAACTCAAAGTCTTTCAGAAGAGAACAGGGTTATACAACTATTATTTAGTATTTTCTTCAAGTCCCAGGAAAAAGCAGCTTTCATTCTTAGACATGATGAAAAGCTGGAAAGGTTTCTTTCTTTCTTCCTTTTTTTTAACTGAGTTGACACACAATGTTACATTAGTTTCAGGTAACTGAACAAGTTCACTGGGAAGATTTCCTAAGAGGATGGATTGGAAGGGAAGCATATCACCTAGACCAGGGTAAGATCAGTAGTTAGATCACTGGCTACATACATAACAAAAGGCTAGCAAATAATCTCTTTAGAAAAAGAAGCATTTAAAAAATTACATATTTTTCCAAAAGTTTTCAAGTTCACTATATTCAACCTACTATCAAGTAAAGTGAGATGAAAAGCTGGCAGTGACAGCTGCTCCTATAATCATCATTAGTCTTGGAAAGAGAAACTAACAGTTTTCCTCCTCTAATTATGCAAGATTAACTTAGATGAAAAGCTGTGCTCTTTCCTTAATATGCCATATACCAGAAATTTTACACATCATCATAAATTAAGAAAAGAATAACATTACCTACTCTCTTTACTTCCTGGATGTGTCTATGAAAAGAAAATGACAAAAGCATTGATGCTCAATTAGAGAAACTTCATCAGAATCTCCAGGGGAGATGCACTGGGTGGCTCAATCGTTAAGTGTCTACCTTAGGCTCAGGTCATGATCCCAGAGTTCTAGGATCAAGCCCCGCATAAGGCTCCCTGATCCACGGGAAGCCTGCTTCTCCCTCTCTCACTCCCTCTGCTTGTGTTCCCTCTCTCGCTGTGTTTCTCTCTGTCAAATAATTAAGTAAAATCTTTAAAAGGAAAAAAAGAATCTTCAGGGGAAAGAACAAGGAGAGGTCTTTGTATGTATAATCTGGTGGAGGCAGATGTACCACTAACCCCAAATAATCTGTCAAAAGAGGACAGAGAGCAAACCTAGAAGAGGAGAAATAGATGTAAAAGGCAGGTTTCTAAAGATGTTGGTACCACTGAAAGAAGAAGAAGAGAAGGAAGTGAGGAAGGAAATGACACCACTGCATACACGTGTCTATAGCTCAAGAAGAAGGAACAGGCCAGAATAAATGGTAATTTTAAGATCTACCCACTTACTACAGACCAAGAAAATAAATGCTGTTTAATCAATACTATAGCATTCATTCTTATTCTCAAACCCTGTCACTCAGAACCTCCAAAAGTTCTCACTTCTCTACCTAAATCCCTCCTAAATTATTCATGATCTTGAACAAATTTCTATTATCTAAAGCACTGAAAGTAACCTGAAGTGTGGAAAATGAGACATGAAAAATTCCCAATAAGAAATAAATGTCTTATTTACAATCTAATCAGTCATAGTAAGCTTAAAAAGATACCAAATATAGAATTTTTTAAATCCCTACAAAATAATAAATCAAGTGTTCTGTTCAAACACACACTGCTTTTGGACACATGAGCTTTAAATTGTTTTTCTAAGAGTAGTAATACCTATACCCTCCTGTATAGTCCACAGATGGTCAATAATATATATCCATGAACTGCCTGAAAATGGGTGTGTAATTTATACGCAGGCTGACCCAAGTGGGAAGCTAATAGCCTCTCTAAAACAAACAAAGAAACAAACAAACAAAAAAACTCATAACTACTTTGGTCTCGCTAGCACTGCACTCTAAGCTGTTAAAAATTCAAACACTAACTTGGATTTAGGGGGGCAGGCAGTGAAACACTAAGAGGGAGAAAATTTATATAGTCTATGCAAAATTTTCTATTAATGCAAACCAGCTGCACGAATAAGTAATGCAGTTTTCAGCATCTGAGCCTTGTGGAATACTAATGGGTTTTTCTATTCCAAGTTTCCATTCTGAAAAGAAGGCCCTTCGACTCATTATTCCCTCAGAGTCCCTGGCACTCCTAAGAACTACCTTTCTAAAATAATGGCTCTGGAGCCCACATAATCTATCTGTTAGGAGATGTGTGCTGTGGCTCTGAATAGCCATTCCAAGCCACTCCTTACATGAGAAGTCATGCATCCCCCAAAGAAATATTGTACAAGAAACTGTTTTAAGTACGTGATCCATAAGACCTCTAGCAGAGCCTAACTCAAAGTTGTGAAATTTAGAGTTCACATTCAACATCAAGGTATATGCCATCTACAAAACACTGTGATAAACCACTGGTTTATTGTAATTCATCACTGGTTGTTTCCACCATAATTCTATTCTGATTGCCACAACTTAATTCTACCATATGGTAAATATTTTCCCCCAAGCTTTGGTTAATTCATCTTTCTCCTACACAGCTCATCAATCAATTTAAAAAATGTTTGCATGTAACCACCTTAATACTTAATATATGCCACCACCTGCTTCCAACACCAGTAACAGTAAAAGTTATATATACACATATGGGCTTTGTTCTCCTGACAGAACTACCAGCTCTTCCAGTATAGGTCTTATATAATATTTGATCTGTGCAAAAACTGTCCCTAAAATTCATACAGTGGCTTTGTCCATAATGAGGAAAATCACTCATGTAAGCTTTTAGGACTAGAAATAGAGAAATATCCATTTCTCATGCCAATATAGCTCAGACATATTAGGGTTCAGTGGAAGAGAATACATAATCCCTAGCATCGTTGGTATTTAGCAAAATTTCCGTAAAAGATACCTCTGGCACCCCAGACGAGAGGCAAGAATATATGCATCAAATTAACATCAACTTAAAAACCATTATAAAACTGGTTTTAAAATGAAAAAGCAAGAACAAACCTCAATTTTGTCTGTTTTGGCATCTCCCCAGTATATTTTGCCTTCATCATAATCCAAGGCTAAACCATTTGGCCAACCAAGAGAAGTGTTAACCAACACTACTCGGTCGGAACCATCCAGAGCTGCTCGCTCAATTTTCGGGATCTCTCCCCAGTCAGTCCAATACATGTACCTATAGAAGTATACAGAAAATGAGCTAAAAACAGATAATAAACCATAACGTTCAGACATTTTGAAGGTGAGGTCCACCCCTCATATTACACTGGTATCAGTTAATACCAGAGAAGGAATAAAAAAAGGACTTAAACATACTCAAATTTATGTTTAAGACAGACATAATAGTATGTATATGCTTATAGGAAATTTTCAGATCAGTGTTTTCTAGAACTGATCATAAAAATGCCTTCCAATAATGAGATTCCATTTTTATTTGTTTCTTCAAAATATTTTGTGCTCCTTCCCACAAACAATCATCTCTTTTCCTTTTTTCTAAACTTTTTATTTATCTCTGTACCCAACATGGGGGTTGAACTTATAACCCCAAGATCAAAAGTCATGTGCTTTTCCAACTGAGCCAGCCAGACACCCCAGTCATCTTTTTTTCTTGCTGGCTTGTCATCTGACACAAAAAGGCTATCCCAGTAGTAATATTCTGATGACAAACTAACTAACTAGTATGTTAACTCTTTCTGTAGTGCTAAGTAATTGCTGTGGTTCCTGGGAGTTTAAGTGGCTCCCAGGTATTGATATACATTAAAGTGTAATAATTTGTCACTGGGTTCACTGTTAGAATCAATCTCATAGTAACAAATAACATTGGTGAGCATATAGAAAGCTGTGTTTCCCTAGACTGTGGGCAGGGTCTTATGACCCCTCTACCAAAAAAAAAAGTCATTCATGTATCTTGGGATATACAACCTTTATCCTTTACCATATCATTCTAGAAGTACCAAAAATGGGATGAAATTAAATATTCTAGGGGAAGAGAAAGAGTTCTGAAAATACTTTCTTTCCATATTTTTCATGGTCATGATGCAACCTCAGCAAAATATGTAGCCAACACCCACAGTCAGTAAGCACTGACTCTATTTAGGAAGGAAAAGTATTCAAAATATTCAAGGGAAAAAAACCTAGCAATTCCTTAATTTGAGATTTTATTCCATTACTATGTTCTAAAAATGAACAGCCACTGAAGAGCTGTTTATTGAAAACCAAAACATACTTCATATTGTTTTTGTCAATGTTTTTAGGAACCTGTAGAAAACAGAAACAACAGGCAAAATTTTCTATCAGCAGAGCTTCTTACCCAACCATGGGATCTAACACAATAGCCCGGGGTTCCTCTAAGTCCTCTGAAATCAAGATCTTCCTCATGGTCCCGTTGAGCCTTGTCACTTCTATCCGATCAGTGCCAGTGTCTGTCCAATAAAGATTTCGGGCAACCCAGTCAACAGCAATGCCATCAGGATGTGCAATTTGAGCAGTGACCACAAACTGACTGCCAGATCCATCTATGAATGAGCGGCGTATGGCCCTCACTTCATCATCAGTCCAGTAGATATAACCTTCCACAGGATCATAATCTATGGCAATGGCATGACGAATGTCATCTAATTGTAGAACGATGTCTGTGAAATCTGGTGTATCCAAAGAAATGCGTCTCAAGTCTGTCCTTCGTGCTAAAAGCAGTAATTCAGTGGCACCTAGAACAATAAAATGAGATAAATGAAGAAAAAACTGAAACCCACAGGTAAAAATTAGTCACTCTAAATAAAGAATGCAGAACTTCTTCAGGGACTAAAAAGGATACTCAGGGTCTAGTTGAGGTAGAATTGCAAAGTAACATAGTGAACTAGGAAGAGCTTGACTCTGAGGTCAAGCTCTATAATGGCTCAGTTCTCCAAATCAAGTTTTGATTTCTTCTCAGGTTCATTTGTTATATAGTCCCTAGAATTAATAACAGCTACTTAAAGGTATAATGAAGAGTGACAAGGTAATAACTTAGAGGTTGAGCAGCTGAGTATTAAAGGTAGGAGACATAGGATATAGATCCTTTGTTTGAGAAGTATGTTTACAAAGGGAAGTGAATCCAAGACAAAGATCTTTTGTATTTGATGAGAATGTTCTAAAATTGGATTGTGATGGTTTCACGATTGTAAATTAGTTAAAAACCACTGAATTGTACTTGAAATGACTGGAATTTATAGCACGTAAATTGTATTTCAGGGGCACCTGGGTGACTCGGTTGTTAAGCATTTCTCTTTGGCTCAGGTCATGATCCCAGGGTCCTGGGATCGAGCCCAGCATTGGGCTTCCTGCTCAATGGGAAGCCTGCTTCTCCCTCTCTCACTCCTGCTACTTGTGTTACCTCTCTCGCGGTGTCTCTCTCTGTCAAATAAATAAAATCTTCTAAAAAAAAATTACATTTCAGTTAAGCTGTCTTAACACAAAGAGAACTATAAGGCAATGCCTGATATAATCAATGACAGAGGGGGCTATGGTGAAGGAAAAAGCAGCAGCAAAGAGAGGGAATCAACATAAATGTCATACTGGTTAAAAGTAAGAGTTGTGGATCTGACAGAACTGGTGGGTTCAAGTTCCTATACAACTTCTCTAAACCTAGTTTCTTCATCTCTACCTCACAGGGTTGCTGTGAGGATTAAATAAGATCTATGTAAAATTCAGGAATATACTGAACATGTAAGTACTTGGTAAATATTAGCTAATATATTATTACTATCATTAGAAACGAAACACAAATTTTTATTTCACTGAGTTTTAAATCAGATTTATTTGTGAAATGTTTTTAACGCAAAGTAGTACTCAATAAAAACACAGCTGAGAATGAGGATGTTAAGCTCAGTCTTTTTGTTTTGTTTTGATTTTTTAATGTTCAAGTAAAGCACCAGTAAAATCAGCTAACTATAAAAGATAGTAAGCAAGCTGACATCTGAAAGAGTGAAAAAAGATTCCCCAAGAAGTGAGACTAAAAGAAAAGACTGGCACTTAGCTTCACATTAATCTGGAATTACAGTTGAAAAAACTGAGAAAAGGAGTAAAGCTCTAACAGCTTTTTGACTCAAGGACTAATTATGAATGAACTTGATCTTAGAGAAAATACAGCCCTAAATACCATAGCAGACACCAAGCAGGAGTAACTCTGTACCATTCACTGCCTCTACTAACTACCCAATGGAGCCAAGCCCCAAAACTCTGTGAAGAAGGCATAGAAAGTGAAGCTGTTAATTTGAGCAAGGTGATCAAAACATAATAGTTAATTTGAAGCTACTACATGCCAAATGTACATCTAGAATTCAAAATACTAGTTAAACATGTACATTAGTACTGTTGTGAGGCACTAGTCAGACCACTATTGTTAAAATAAATTCTCTGTTTTAAAGTCAGGCTACATTTTTAAACAAAAAAGCAACATTACAAAAACCTTTTGTTTTAAATTGAAACCAAATTATTGTTTGCCATGGAAACCGTCTGACCAAGAGTCAGCCAGCTTCACCTTTGACTAGGTGGATAATTTATCAATGCCAAGTCAGGACAAATATCCTGTACACCAACTCAATTCTATCTCTCTGACCCCCTGACTCCCCTGCCAGGAACTCCCTAACCCACTCTGAAATACAGCCTTCTGCTTTTCAGAGTTAGATAAAGAAGCCACCACTAAATATAACAGTTTTCTTACCAGGTCTTGCTGGTGGCTAGAAAACCAAATAATGATCCATAGGGGTAAGAATGAAAAATAACATTCTCATTAAGAAGAAAAAGAGAAGAACTGGTGTTCTCCCAAACCAGAAGTTCCTTGAAATATCATAAATCAACAAATTTCTCCAATATGCCCTCTTTCTATAGGGAATTAAGAGAGTAAGGAGAAAAGGCAGTGGTCAAGTACAGAAAGAGGTTGCTTTAAAAACAGAATATGGAATCTTTTTCTTCTTCTGAAAGCACTTCTCTGTTATTAAAAGGCAATTAAAAATATCATTCAATAATTTTTTAGGAATATATCTACCCCATGATGTCATTATAGTTGAAAGTTTAGTAAACACTGCTTCCTTGCACAGAGGAAGGATTTACAAATGCTACCTACTCTTAAAAATATATTCTTTTAAGAAAAGTAATACTCATTTTAGAATCGATTGTGACATTTCATAAAAGAAATAGCACCTAATTATTTTTCAAAAATAGCATGTTAAAAATTTAGTTAAAATGCTAAAATAACCTATGAAACAGTATTAAAGAGATGCCCTAAAACACAAAACACCCGTTATATAACTGATTGTGAAGACAAAGACCAAGCAACTAGCTTCCCAAACACTGTAATTTACAGAGCTTATTACAGAGAAATAAAATAACTCTTAATGAATTTCAGTTGCTATCTGAATTTTTTCCTTCTTGGAGACCATCTTCTTACCATCTTTGCAGGTTTTTCCATTCTCTAGGAGTTTGACCCCAGTTGGGCAAGCACATTGATAAAAAGGCTTGACTGGAGACATCAAACACAAGTGGGAACAACCACCATTATCAATTCCACATGGATTTGTAGCTGTCAAATATAAATCACAGTGATTAATACCAAAGATTATGGATGCCCTCCCTCACTCTAGGTACACAAAGGTTAACAACTCTAACATGAGCAACTGTGATAAACGAAATTATTACCAAATGCCATCCAGGTGCTTGACTACCAAACCATTTGCAAGGAAGGGAATTAATCACTGAGAACTGACTTAGCATTTTGTACCCAAAAAGGGATACACAAGAAATGAAGCAGGAGGTCCCTGCCCTAATAGAGCTTACAATCTAGTCAGTATGTCAAAATTAATCTGGCACATGATAGACCATAAATAAGTATAGAGCAAAACAGAAAATAAATCACTAAGGATTAAAGAAGAAAACTTTCATGAAGGACACAGGACATGACAGGACCCCTGAAGGATAGGCAAGATAGACAGGACATTTTAAATGCAGTAAAACTGTATGAATAAAAGCTTGGAGGCTATACACTGGGAGAAATAATAAGGCAAATAGTCTAACTAGATATTAAGGTTTCTGTTGACTAATAAGAGCTAAAGCTGAGTAAGCACAGAGAATGAGAACAAATTGTGGTAGATGACACTGAAAGCCAAAACAAGTAATTAGAATGTTGAAAAATCCACTTCGGAAAGATTAACATGGAAAAGATAGGCATAATAGATTAAAAGAGGAAAAACTGAGAAGCAGAGATTAATTAGCACTTTTGTCAAAACTATGGAAAGGGATGGATTTAAACAATATTTATTAAAAAAACAACATAAGATGGAGACCAACCAAACATGAAAGGTAAAGCAATGATGACTGTAAATTTTGAAACTAGTAAAACATAAAGGATCAACACTGCCATTAAACAAAAACAAAAAGGGAAATTCTCTCCTAAGGGCTAACCATGAGAATAAAAAAAATGCAGACAGTATTTTTTAAAAAGGGCAGCAAAGGGGTGCCTGGGTGGCTCAGTTGGTTGGGCGACTGCCTTCAGCTCAGGTCATGATCCTGGAGACCCGGGATCGAGTCCCACATCGGGCTCCCTGCTCCAAGTCCCACATCGGGCTCCCTGCTCGGCGGGAAGCCTGCTTCTCCCTCTCTCACTCCCCCTGCTTGTGTTCCCTCTCTAGCTGTGTTTCTCTCTGTCAAATAAATAAATAAAATCTTTAAAAAAGGGGGGGGGGCAGCACATACATTTAAAAACATTTTTATGGACTCATGATCACCAGATTCCAATATAATATATTCATTATTTAACTATCTCCCCCTAAATGGATAGAACTAATACAAAGAAATGCAGAATTCAAATACCCTTTATTTTTGGCTATGGAATACAATCTGAAATATACTTAGACACATGCCAGACATTTATTTATATACAAGTGCCAAGCACTTAACATTCTCATATTCCTTTTAAACCTAATTCTACTCCTCTCTTACAAGAAATTTTTTGCCAGCAGCCAAAGCCCAAGTCATTACAAAGGTTGACCAAAGAAGCAAAACTAAGAAAAAAGGGAGCGGGGGGGAGTGTGCACAGGAAAGTTTAAGCACGTATTTCATTAGGTAACCTGAGGTACTTAAATTCACCAGTTAGATTCCAGAGGTTTCTGTTTAAGAAAAGTGCTTGTTTTTAAAAACACACTACAGAGAAATAACATAAAGAAGAAATGCACTTGTGTATAAGCTTAGCTATCTCAATTTCTTACTTTATTTCTCTCTTCTCAACCACCATAACCCCAGACCCGAACAAAGAGCTAAGGCCAACAGTGAAAGATAACAAACTACAAATGGTTTAGGCTGCCATTTAACTTGAATTACATTTTGACATTTTCCCCATGTTTTATTCCTTCCCACTACCTTTGGATATGTCCTCTCTGCTTCTGCCTTCACTAAAGCCAGACATCTGAATGCTAAAGCTATTCCAACTTGCAATTTAAAAATCAAGATCACTTACCATTTGGCTGCCTCTGTTGGCTGAAGGCATGTATATCCATGGGAGAGAAGATGTTAGAATGGATTTCACGCAGACCCTCGCCAGTATACTTGTTGCAAGCCAGAATGGAGTGTGTATTCCAGTCAGTCCAGTACAATGTGTCCTCAAATAATGTCAAGGCAAAAGGATGTGGAAGGGAACCTTTAACCACTGCCTGCCTATTAACAAAAACAGAAAAACTCAAAACATTTCTAAATTTTCCTTTATCAAACTTGACTTTGCCCATTAAAACATTTTGTTTTCCACAATAACACATACAAATCCCAAGTAACACATATCTTAAGATCAAATACACCTATGAAAAATAAGTCACATAATAAATTTGAATGTATTTTTATAGTGTCCAAAACTTCCAACCAAGTACTTGGCAAGAGGCCCCAGTTTCATCACAAACTAGCAGAGAGAAGGCTCAAGTATTAGCACTGCTGTCAACTCCCATCTCTGGACTCGCATCTTCTATCCTTCCACAAACTTCATGTTGTTAGGTAGGCAAAAAGAAAAATTTTTTTTTTTACCCCAAGGTTTAAAGTTGGCACCATGAAGTAGTTTTAAATCTGCAATAGGGTTTCCCCTTCTTGATGTGTAAAAACAAAAGAATCTGAGCCTGATTCTTCATCATTTCCTATGGTTTGGGTAACTGAAAGTAAAAACATATACTTGAAGCTAAAAAGGCTGTTCTGGTGGAGCTCGTTCTGCAAACTCCAGTCTAGCTCTAGTAAAGGATTATTTGCTTGCTTTCTACTGTATGGTTACTTAACCTCCACAAGTCAGGTAGCAAAAAAAAAAAAAAAAAAAAAAAGAGTGCTGGAACAGGCATCACGTGTTCATGAAACAAAATAAACCCAAAAATCTCACACGCAATTCATACTATATGAAAGGAAAAGTACTGAGCCAGATCAGTGCTCAACCACAGAACTTTGCAGTGTCATGGAGGGTTCTCGGTAAATAGTCCTGAATAATGAACAAATCATGTTCTCCCCTAAAAGACTATTCAAGAAAAAATTCTTTTATATTTACCTAATGTCAAATATAATCTTTTCATAAATAGACTGGGAGGGAGGAATGAAAAGTATAAGCAACTGAAGATACATAAAGAACATCACATATTTTAGGAAAGATAATCCAGTTTTCAGGTCCTGGACATTACATGATGATCTCAAATACTGAAGAGACCACCAGCATACTAAATTAAATTCAAGAGCAGTAAGATAATATTTATCTAAGCAGAGTTAACATCTGCTATGTACATGGAATGGTCCTAGCCTAAGGTGTTTTAAATTCAGGCCAGATTTTTTTTAAAGTGAATATAAGATTAGCATGACCAGTTTACCAAACAAATTTTCTATTTTAGACACTCATCCCTACTCTGCCAGCCCACATCACCACAATTTTCTCCTCTCATTTTTCTTCTTTTTCCCCTAGCAGATTACTTTTCCTTCTCATTTCCCCAAAAGAACTGTCACAATGTCAACTTCTGAGGTGGTTTCTTCCACTTTTTAAATGAACAGCTTTATTAAGTTTACCAAAGTAGTTATGTTATTTATAGGAATGATATCATAGCTTTAAGCCCAAATTTAAATAGGGCTACATATTTCACACTAAAATCTACCAAAATTCAGTATGCTAAGAGAGTTCTGAGAAGTTGCCAAGAAAGCAACACAACTAGAAAAGGAAGAATAGTAATAAATGACTTAGCATTTCATTAAGCACTCTAAACAACTATAAATTCCATAATCAAATCTTTGAAAAACTTTGGGAAGAAAAAAAGCCTTCTAAGTCCTTTGTATGTTATTAAAGTTAAAATTCACCCTTTGAAGTAAACACAGGAAAAAAAACAGGAAAAACAAAATTCCTCCCTAAAAGATACACTCATTTTATATACTGACTAAAAACATTTATATATCAGTAAGAAATCAGACAGACCAGAGTTCAATGTCCCTCTGACACTACTTACATCATTTCTGCAAGCTTTGTTTTCTTATCTATAACCAAAAGATAATAATCTATCCCCATTGAACTACTATAAAGATTAAATGATAACATATGCAAAAGCATTTAGCATTATGCCTGTTACTTAATAAATATTTCACAAATAATCCCTCAATTTTAGAATATATTTTTTAATATTTTAGTATTTCTGGGGTGCCTGGGTAGCTCAGTCGTGAAGCGTCTGCCTTTGGCTCAGGTCATGATCCCAGGGTCCTGGAAGGAAGCCTGCTTCTCCCTCTCTCACACCCCCTGCTTGTGTTCCCTCTCTGGCTGTGTTTCTCTCAGTCAAATAAATAAATAAAATCTTTAAAAAAATATTTTAATATTTCTGAGATGGGTAACATTTTATAACTGAGGTGTACATTTTCTGTATTAGTTTATAAATCAATAAAAAATCAGTATCATTTTAGAATACTAGATTCTGGCTTATTTATATTCCCAAGATCTCACACAACACTATGAGCACAAATGAAATGGAATGATTGGACACTCAGTACTCAGTAAAAGCTTGATAAAATTAAATACCCTTTTTAAAAAATATTTTGTTTATTTATTTGAGAGAAAGAGAGAGAGAAGGAGACTCCCCCTGAACAGGGAGCCTATGTGGGATTCGATCCCAGGACACTGAAATCATGACCTGAGCCAAAGGTGGACACTTAACCAACTAAGCCACCTAGGCACTCCTAAAATTAAGTATCTTAAATGATATATGTAATTAACAGAGCTGAACAAAAAGCAGAATTAAGAAAGCTATCACTCATTCTTAACATATTCTTTGGTCATTTACTGATTCTAACCAATGGTGACTTGTTCCTGAAAATGGAGATAACTGTACATAGTCTTCACCTTTCATCTCTCTGGTTGGTATTACTAAGTAGGCCCATCTCTTGGTTTCTTCCAGAAAACATAAGTTTCTTCAAGGAGGAGTTGCTCATGGGTACCAAAAACAAACACAGCAGGCAAGATCAAAGCCCAGTTTTTTAGTAGTATGTCACAACAAGAGGTGTTAAAAAAATGGATCTCTAATATTAAGACAAAAGAAACTGAGACTGCTGTTGGTATTTTGATTTAGTGCTGACAACCTCTGAGTATCATCCCTTCCCTGTGTCTGTCATTTTCGGCAGTGTACTGATAGGGCTCAATCCCACCAATACCCCCAAGTACACGAGCCACTTGCTACCTCTTTCATATTCCATACTTGGTGGGTGCCTCTCTCAAATTCTGCACCAACTGGATTTATCCTTTATAGAACACCTGTGCATTTGCATTCACTTTCTCTGTTTCTGGACCTCTTCCCAGAAAGCTGTCTTCTGCCCCTGTTTCAGAACTCTCCCACCTGTGTGGGTCATAAATCTTTGTTTGGTCATACCAAAGCACTACTGTCATGAATTCTGACATGTGAACCTAATCTTGGAAGGGAGATTCCCTCATCTTAGTGAAGCTATTGTAGTATCAAATATATTGTTATATGGTGAAGCTGTTGTAATACCTAATATATTGTTATATAGTGAAGCTGTTGTAATACACACACTAATGTTACCAGTGGTAGCAGCACAGGTTTGGAAAATTTCCACAAGCCTCCATATGAAAACACAACAACTACATAGCAAAACCAAAAACCCATGGACAATATTCACAACAGAGCTAAGTAAAAAAAAATTACCACAAAACCCAAGATCCAAACTCCAAGAAGGTATGGAAAACTACCAACAGCCATAAGACCTGATTGGCATCAGTACTTTTGCAGGAGGAATCAAAAAGGAAAAAACACGGCCTTCAGGAGACCTAAAAACAGGAGAACACACAAGACAGGTAGCAATTGAAAGTAGGGCAAACAAGTATGAGAACATCAGCTGACTAGGAGGGGTTCCAAGAAGGACTGAATACAATGAATTCATGGTTGGCACTGAAGGGGGCTAGAGCACTTTAACCCACTGTGAACTCACAAAGCTGACATTCCAGGGCTCCCTTCCAGACAAAGTCTCATACTGAGGATAAATTACAGGGAGTAGAATGAAAAATGAGAATGATAGGTATAAGAGAGATAGTGGAAAAATAAAGTGCAAAGAAAGTGGGAGAAGGAATCAGAGTCAGGAAATATCAGAAAGCAAGCTGCCATTTTTTAGAACACACACACACACACACACACACACACACACACACAATGACAGGTCTGTGAAATTACAAAAGTTATGATGCACCCTGCCTTCTTCAATGAGTTCAAGAAAAATTCACACATGAAAATAAGACAATAATAAGGGAAAATCCCATTTAAAAAGTTAATATTCAAAACAAAACCAAAAATAAAGAGAAGAATCATATCCTTACAATTAAAATATGCCAGAAATATATGGCTCTTGAACAAATAAAATTTATAACCTACTGCAAAATAACACTTTAATACTAGTCATAAGAGAATACAAATTAAAATTAAAAAACCTCAAAACAGAGGTGACAGAACTGATGAAAGAATAAGAAATATAAGAATAAATCACTTCAAAAAAAAAGAACAAATCACTTCAGAAATGCTAAAGTAAAAATAACACAAGAAATGATAAACACAACAAATGAGGAAACAGAAACAGAAACAGAAAATGAAATGGAGGAATTTTTTCTTTTTTTGTGATTTTTTTTTGAGTTTTACTGAGAAATGATTGACATACATCACTGTATTGAGTTTAAGGAATGCACCCTGACAGTTTGATTTTGGTATGTTATAAAAAAAAGATTACCACAATAGTTTCAGCTCATATTCACTATCTCATGTAGAAACTAAAAAAATCTTTTCTCTTTGTGATGAGAATTCATGGTATTTATTCTCAGTAACTTTCCTGTATGTCATACAGTGTGTTAACTACAGTCATTATGCCGTACATTGCATCCCAAGGAGAAATTTTAAAAATCAAAAAGAAATAGAAGAAATTTTTTTAAAAATAAAAGATATGTAATACAAAGGACAGGGGAGACAACAGAATTATACTGGAGCAATGATATGACCAAATAGTAACTTAAATCCTCAGGAAGAATTAAGTAATACCAGAAACAGGAAATATGTAGTTTAATACAAAAAGACTCCAGGCACCTGGGTGGCTCAGTCAGTTGAGTATCTGCCTTTGGCTCAGGTCATGATCCCAGGGTCCTGGGATAAAGCCCCACATCGGGTTCCCTGCTCAGCGGGGAAGCCTGCTTCTTCTCTCCTGTCCCCTGCTTGTGTTCCCTCTCTCACTATCAAACAAATAAAATCTTTAATAAATAAATAAATGGCAATAACAGCAAAAAGGAAGGGAGAGGGAATGGAGACAAACTAGAGTAAAATTTCTATACAGGAATTAACTCAGTATTATTATAAAGTTGATTTTAACAAAATGCATATTGCAACACTCAAAATAATTACTAAAATTGTTTTATTCTCAAAAATATAGTTCAAAAATTGGGATGCCTGAGTGGCTCAGTTAAGTGTCTGAGTCTTAATTTCGCCTCAGGACATGATCACAGGGTTGTGATATCGAGCCCCAAGATGGGCTCTGTGCTGGGTGTGGGTCCTGCTTAGGGGTCTCTCATCTTCTCCCTCTGCCCCTCCACACTTTCTCTCGCCCTCCTTAAAGAAATTAATTAATTAATTAACAAAGGACTTACCTACAAGAAAATACCTACTTAATACAAAAGGCAGAAAAGGAAAAAAAAAAGGCAGATATGAAAAAACAAACATCAAAATGTCAGATATAAACCCCACCATATCATTAATAATATTAAATGTGAATAAACACTTCAATCATTAGGCAAAAGGTGGGGCACCTGGGTGGCTCAGTCAGGTAAGCCTCTGCCTTGAGCTCAAGTCATGCTCCCAGGGTCTTCGGCTCTCTGTTCAGCACGGAGCCTGCTTCTCTGGCTCCCTCTGCCTGCCACTCCCCCTGCCTTTGTGCCCTCTCTCTCTCTGTCAAATAAATGAATAAAATCTCTAAAAAAAAAAAAAAAAAAAAAAAAAAAAAGGAAAAAGGTTGAGCACCTTAAATATATGCAATTTTTCTTTTCAAAAAAAAAAACACCTCTCTGGGAATGTAAACTGGTGCAGCCGCTTTGGAAAACAGTGTGGAGATTCCTTAAAAAATTGAAAATAGAGCTACCCTATGACCCTGCAATTGCACTACTGGGCATTTACCCCAAAGATACAGATATAGTGAAAAGAAGGGCCATATGTACACCAATGTTCATCGCAGCAATGGCCACAATCGCCAAACTGTGGAAAGAGCCAAGGTGCCCATCAACAGATGAATGGATAAAGAAGATGTGGTAC
>PITA01000383.1:81054-140144 GCA_004023965.1 Spilogale gracilis | reverse complement strand
ACATGGTTTCACTTACTAGCGGTGCATGAGGGGTAACCTGGAGGACAGTGGGAGAAGAAAAGTAAAGGGGAACTAGGGTAATCCAGGGAAAGAAACGAAACAACAGAGACTTTGGACACAGAAACAAACTGAGGGACTTGGAGGGAGGGGGATGGAGGGATGGGAGAGCCTGGTGGTGGGTACTGGGGACACCTAAAGTGTGGAGCACTGGGCGTGGGGAATGGGGAATGAATCTTGGAACACTGGGAAAAAAAATTTTAAGTAACAATAAAAAAAAAAAACCTCTCTATAGAGACAAAGATTGTTAGACTGAGTAAAACAAAACAAGACTCAACTGTTTGATATGCTGTTTATAGAGACACATTTTATACTCACAGATACAAACTGAGAGTAAAAGGTCACAGTAAACAGTAACCATTAAGAGAGATGGAGTGATTCTATCAGACAAAATATACTTTAAGACAAAAAGTATGCAAGAGGTAAAAGACATTTTATAACAAGAAAGATTCTAATCATCAGGAAGATACAACTATAAACATATACACACACACAAAATAAATAAATAAATAAATAAATAAATAAATAAATAAATAAATAACAGAGCCTCAAACAAATAAAGAAAACCCTGACAGAAATGAAGAGAGCTGAAATAATATCTATCCCATACTCTTCCAGAAAACTGAGGAAGAGGAACCTCCCACCTCATTCTATGAGGTTAGTATTATACTGACACCAACCTCAGACAAGACAAAATAAGAAAAATAAACTACAGACCAACACCTCTAATGAATAAAGACATATACGTGTATAAACGCCTTCAACACAATGTCAGTATACTGAAACTAGTAACACCTAAAGAGGATTCTAAACCATGGACAAATGGGATTTACCCCAAGAATAAAGAGTGGTCTAACAACTAAAAACAATTAATGTAATTCATCATGTTCACAAAATAATAAACAAAATCACATGATCATCTCAGTAGATGTAGAAAAAAGCACTGGACAAAAATATAATATCCAGTCATGGTATAAATTGTGAAGAAACTAGGAACAGAAGGAAACTTCCTGAACCTAAGGTGTCCAAAAAAACCTACAGCTAAGATCATGCTTGGTGGAATAATAATTATTATTAAGTATAATATTAATATCAGTATTAATTATTATTGATCTCCCCAAAGATCACGATCAAGCAAGGATGTCTTCTATTCAACATTGTAACAGAGGATCTAGTCAACACCATCAAACAGGAATAAAAGGCATCTAGATTAGAAAGGAAGAAGTAAAACTGTCATTATTCATAAGTGCCATGATTCTAAATATAGAAAATACTAAAAAATTAACATATACACAAAAACAAATTGTTTTTCTGCAGACAAGCAGTGAAAAAATGCAGAAATTGATAAGGTCAACTAATATTTGACAAGAAAGTCAAGAATACTCAGTGGAGAAAAGATAGCCTCTTCAATAAATGGTGCAGGGAAAATCAGACATTCACACGTAAAAGAATGAAACTAGACCCCTATCTTATACCACTTACAGAAATTAACTCAAAATGGATTAAAAACTTAAATCTAAGAGCTGAAAAACATAAAACCCCTAGAAGAAAACAGAGGAAAACCTCACTGACATGGTTCATGACAATGATTCTTCAGATATTACACCTAAAGCACAAGCAAAAGTAAAAAATAAGCAAGTAGGACTTCATCAAGTGAAGCGATCAACAAAATGGAGTGGGAGAATATATTTGCAAATCATATATTTGATAAGGGGTTAATATCCAAAATATACAAAGAACTTATATAACTCAATGTAAAAAAAAACAAAAAACAAACAAACAAAAAAACCAAATAATAAAATTAAAAACTAGGCAGAAGACCTGATAAAACATTTTCCAAAGAAGACATTCAGATGGTCATCAGGTACCTGAAAAGATGTCCAATATCACTAGTCATCAGGGAAATGCAAATGAAAACCACAAAGAGGTATCACCTCATGCCTCTTAGAACGGCTATCATCAAAAAGACAAGAGATAGCATACAGGGAATATCTACGGTATTGTAATAGAATTGCATGGTGACAGATGGTAGCTACACCTGTAGTAAGCATAACAGAAGATATAAACTTGTCAAATCACCATGCTGTACACTCGAAACTGATATAAGCTTGTTCGATTAAAAAAAAAAGGGGGGGGAGAGGAAGACTCATCCATGTATAGAAGGCGGCAGAATGATGTCACCCTGGCTGCACTGTGTGACTGTCTGACTCCCAGCTAGAATGGGGCTCTGGAGGGCAGCAATGTTACTTGGTCTGTGCACTGGATTATGGTCATGGTCAGTGCCTAGAAAGTTGCCTGAACCTAGTAGGGCTTCCTATATATTGGATGAATGTCCCCCGTGCTCACCCTCAGTGATCTCTGCTTTGGATCCACCCATAAACAGAATCTCAAATCTTTTCAAATGGAAAAACAGCTTAGCCCCAGGCCATGGGGACAGTGAGGAAAGGAGGCAGAAGCTTCTACATGGGGCCAAGGAAAATGATAAATCAGTTCAACCACAGGCACCCCAGTAGACCTTTCCACAGGGCGAGGCACACATTAACAAAAAAACAAACAAAAGGAAAAAAGAACAACCAAACATGAGATAGCAAAATGCTGCCAAGAATGTGGAGAAAAGGGGCGCCTGGGTGGCTCAGTTGGTTAAGCGACTGCCTTCGGCTCAGGTCATGATCCCGGAGACTCGGGATCGAGTCTCACATTGGGCTCCCTGCTCAGAGGGAAGCCTGCTTCTCCCTCTCTCACTCCCCCTGCTTGTGTTCCCTCTCTGGCTGTGTTTCTCTCTGTCAAATAAAAAAAAAAATCTTAAAAAAAAAAAAAAAAAAGAATGTGGAGAAAAGGGAACCTTTGTGCACTGATGGTAGGAATGTAAACTGGTGCAGCTACTACAGAAAACAGTATGGAAGTTCCTCAAAAATTAAAAATAGGACCACATGATCCAGCAACTCAACTTCTGAGTAAACATCTGAAGGAAATGAAATCAGTATGTCAAAGAGATACTTGTACACCCATGTTCACTAAGCATTATTTAAAATAGTTAAGACATGGAAACAACATTAAGTGTCCATGGACAAATGGATGGATAAAGAAAATGTGGTGTGTATATGTACAATAGAATACTACTCAACTATTAAAAAAAAAAAAAAGGAAATCATGTCATTTGCAACAACATGAATGGACCTTGAGGAAATTATAGTAAGTTAAATAAGTCAGAAAAAGACAAATAGTCTATGATCTCATTTAGATGTGGCATCTTAAAAGAATACATAATTGAAATTAATTAAATAGTTCATTCACACCACCATAAAATAACTAAATGCTTGAGAGTAAATTTGACATAAGTGTAAGATGCCCTACAGAAAATGCAGCACAAATCTTAAGGTAAGGGTTAAAACAATAAAACTCTTAGAAAGAAAACATAGCTGTAAATCTTCATGACTCTGGATTAAGCAGTGATTTCTAAAGATATCAAAAATACTTACTTTTAGCAAAAGAAAAAGCTAACAGATTACATTTTATCAAAATCAAAAACTTTTGTGCTTCAAAACACACCAACAACAAGAAAATGAAAACAAAAGATACAGGATGAAAGGAAATATTTCTAAATCATATATGCAATGAAAAAAGTGTTTGCAGAATACATAAGATTCTCACAACTAAGATAAATAAATTAATTTAAAAATGGGTGTTGAATAGTGTGTTATACATCTAACATGAAGGAACTAGCTGTGTTCAAGAACACTGTAGATGGGCCAGACAGAAGTTAATACTGTATCTGGAGTAGAAAGACAAGAGAAACTAATTAGATACAACTAAATCACTTCATCAAAGTCTGGTATTTACTTTTTTTCCAAAGTAATTTTTTTTCCTGATTATATAAGAAATACATGTATGTTCCCCATTAAAATTTGGAAAGAGAAATGAAAAGAACATCTTTCTAGTCTTTTATTATATCAAAGCATGTGTACAATATGTACATGTATATATACAAATACAAGCAATTCCCAAACATCTAGGAAGAGTAAAAACTGGTTTCCTATTTTTATAATAGTTAGGGTATGACAGGAAATCAACTACTGAACAAGGTTCAGAATTTAAAATATGGTAAAAATCCATTTGCTCTAAATCAGCCCCAAAAGGACAGAAGGAAAAAAGCTGAGCCAACAGGGCGCCTGGGTGGCTCAGTTGGTTCAGCAGCTGCTTTCGGCTCAGGTCATGATCCTGGAGACCCGGGATCAAGTCCTACATCAGGATTCCTGCTCTGCTCGGTGGGAAGCCTGCTTCTCCCTCTCTCAGTCCCTCTGCTTGTGTTCCCTCTCTAGCTCTGTTTCTGTCAAATAAATAAATAAAATCTTAAAAAAAAAAAAAAAAAAAAAAGCTGAGCCAAGCCAAGAAATAATGGAGGCACCTGCACTAAGCCAAAAATAAAGAGCATTTAGCACCCCTAACTACTAATGTTTTTCATTGGGAATATGCAGCAAGGCCCCAAAGTCCTTGTTTCTCATCAACAGTGGTTAATTTGCCTTGAGAAAAATGGTTAATTTATTTTGAAAGACTCCAACTCACCCTCTCATCTTGATTTTACAAAATTGAGTTTTTATAAATTTGTGGCATTTACTTCATCATAATGACTTGTTTTCATTTAACAATGCGTTGTAACGATTTTCGGCATGTTATTAAACATTTCTTCCACATTATTTTTGATGGCTATATAACATTACACTGAATGACGTACTATAATTTAAACATCCATATTGTTCAACACTTGATATTATTATATATTAAAGTATTTTTAAATGGAAACATACATTAAAAAGATTATGAAATGATCAGCTGATGAAAATGGTTTAACCACAAGTAGCAGGAATCTAATTCTGTATTTCCCAAAAGCACTGATCCCATATTCACTATCTCAATGTTTGCAACAATTTTAATGAATTAAGAACCATGAATAATGAGAATCCACTATAATTATAAACACTATGGAAAATACTCACTTCACCTGTAAAGAAAAAATACAATTAATATAAGTAAAGCATATTATAAAATTTCAAAATGGATAAAATTCTTTTCTTACAAACAATGTAAAAAAATCAGAGATACACACATATACTGATGTGTGACAGTGGAAATCATTAAAATCATTTTATTGAGGAAATTTTTAAAAAATCCTTAAAATCTCAATGTACCTTGATATACAAATCCTACTTCTAATAATTAATTCTAAGTATGTATCAAAGATACAGATTCATAAGGCTCCTCTTTATTCCAACAATATTTATAGAAGTAAAAAATTACAACTTAAATGTTTCACAACAGGGCAGTATGGCTAAAAACAGATATTGTTTAACGTTCAGATTATAGAATCTGTACCTTTCATTTATACTTAACAGCCTAACTGCTGGATCCTACTCTTTCTTATGCTGTCCATTTTTATTCTTTCCTTACTCTCCGCCCACCCTCCCCCTTTTCACAGACATTTCCTGCTGGATGGAGTATTATGCTCCCTTTGTGTCTCTAGGGATTTGGAGGATATACAAACTGTTTTACTCAATTTCAACCATCTTTTTTTTTAAAAAAAAAAAAAAGATTTTATTTATTTGACAGAGAGAAACACAGCCAGAGAGGGAACACAAGCAGGGGGAGTGAGAGAGGGAGAAGCAGGCTTCCTGCTGAGCAGGGAGCCCGATGTGGGACTCGATCCCGGGTCTCCGGGATCATGACCTGAGCCGAAGGCAGTTGCTCAACCAACTGAGCCACCCAGGCGCCCCAATTTCAATCATCTTTTATGTTTTTAAATCACATTTGATCCAATTTAGATAATTATCAACTGTAAGAATAAGCAGTATCTCCTGAGAGCACTATGTTAAGATGGTTTTACTCCTGCAGGCCCTTCTTCCTCATCTAACCATTCCACCATCATTTCTCTTTTTTACTGATAAGACCTGATATTTACATATTTATTATGTACTTTATCTTCTACTTCAAAATATCTCACGGTCTCACTAAGTTTTAAAAACACTTAAGAGCAATTACTAGATTTAGCTCCACATTTAACTGGTTTCATTCTTCACAAATATTTAATTATCTGACTTTCCTCACTCAAACATTACATTTTAATCCTGAAGCATATCAAGCAACTTTTTTGGAGAGAGCAGTAGAAATAGTCTATTTTGATTCTCTGCATATCTCATATTTTTTCTGTTGCAGTAACACATGAACAACCCCTGCTTGCACCAACCTTCAGATCTCACATATTTTCTTCCATTGTTTTATCTCTGCTTCTCCAAATTCTGGGAGATTTTCTCAAGGTTAAATTCTTTTCCACTGATTTTTTTTTAGTTCTCACTGCCTAAACTGTTTTAAACAACCATGCTCTTTACTATCATTGTTTTTACTGATCTTAAATATATTCTTTCATACTACTAATTCTATTTGCATGTACTATATCCTCTTAAACTCTGATAATGTTTTTCTCCTCTATTTTACAGGCGATTACAGGAAGATATTTGCTCTGATTCCTTGATACAGGTCACTCTTTGGACTATAGTATCTTCTCCTGTGCCCCGTTCTGTTGTTGTCATGGTTGTTTTCTATTTGCTTGTATTTCAGAGGCAGGTCTGAACTTTATTGGAAGTTGACATCAATTGTGTTACAGCCTAAAAACTCCTGGTCCAAGCTTTCAGATTATGAAGACAGAAAGTAAATAAATTTTCAGTTTGCAGTTTTAATTTGGAAACCAAATCACGCAGAGAGTGGGAGAATTTGAGGCTAGCAATAATAGCATATTCGTGTATTTTTTTCCCATGTTTCTGCTAGTCCCTAGAAGTCTGCTAACATCATTAGTCTGCTTATTCTCTGACACCATTGTGCTCATTCACAGCCAGATTTAACTGCACCTCTGATCTCTGCCTAACACGCTCAATCATGTCAAGCACGGCTGCCATAATATATGTGTCCTTCAGTACACGGTACGTTTCCCAGAAGTGCTAACAGAATCCAGATGAGGCCTACTTTCACCCTAGTCCACCTCCTTCCTCAACATCATCCCCAACTCCAGCCATCATCTGTGGAGAGCTGTGGTTATTACTGCTTATTTGGGCAAATCTCTTCAACTTGCTTCTTTCTTCACAAGCTCACTAGGTAATGAACCATGTCAGTCTGTCTAGGTCTGAGGGGTTTCCTGAAACCCAGGCAAAAAGGGATGGTTAATCACACAGCAGTTCAGTCAGATTGGAACATCCTTCAATCTTGAACCCTGCAGAAATTCTTCAAGGTTTCTGGTATTTTGTTATCTTTGTCTAAGTCTCTAGTACTGATACAAAATTCCCCTATATTTGCAGTTCATGGTTTCAATAACCATTAACTTGATAATGACTATAAATCTCTATCTCCCTATGAGACTGCTCTGCTGACTTCATAACCATAGTTTTCTCTAAGCAACTCAACTGCAAACATGTCTAAGGCTGAACTCAACCCCACTCTCTTCCTATAATAAAAAAAAGAAACAAAAAAGAAAAGAAAGAAAAAAAGAACTATCCTACTTTTCTGAATCCATCTCAAAGGAATGGCACTTCCATCTAACCAGCCATTCAAAGTAGAAGAAGGAATCATCATAGATATATCTTCAGGGAGCTACAGGTACTTCATTAGGATTGGGTCTTAGTATGCAAGGAAGGAATTGGTAAGAATATTTTTCTAAAATGAGATAAAGGAATTAGATCATTTAAGTCACAATGAAGAGTTTGTACTTCACCTGAGAATAATGATGATTTACTGGAAGATTTAAGGAAGTGAATTAATTATAAGTAATCTTCAAATCATTTTCTTTTTCTTTTTAAGATTTCATTTATTTATTTGACAGAGAGAGAGATCATAAGTAGGCAGAGAGGCAGGCAGAGAGAGGAAGAACCAGGCTCCCTGCTGAGCAGAGAGCCCAATGCAGGCCTTGATTCCAGGACCCTGAGATTATGACCTGAACCGAAGGCAGAGGCTTAACCCACTGAGCCACCCAGGTGCCCTTCAAATCATTTGCTATACAACTATAAAACTGGGATTTCTAAAAGACAAATCTAGCCAGGTCAGTTTTCTACTAGAAAATCTCCAAAGACTCTTAGTACTTTTCAGGATAAAATTCAAATGCCTTATCTTAGAATACTGATCTGGCTCCCATCCATCCTGCTAGATTTGCCTCCAACCATTCCCCATTTTCTACAGCTGTTGAATAACACTGACCAAAAAAAAAGTGTTTTTTAATAACCTTAAATTAAAAACCTGATCCTAGTTATTAGGAATTATTCTCCACAGAGGGCTTTTATTATTCCCTCAAGATGTTAAAGTTTACTGTTTTTCTTACAATAAAGTAAATTAGAGAAAAGAAAATGTTATTCAGAAAATCATAAGACAAAATACATTTATTGTACTGTATTTATTTTAAAAATCAGTATGTAAGTGGACCTGCACAGTTCAAACCCATGTTGTTCAAGGGTCAACTGTATACTGATAATTGTTTTTTTAAGCTGGCTCTATGCCCAGCGTGGAGTCCTATGCAGGGCCTGAACTCACAACCCTGAGATCAAGACCTGAGCTGAGATCAAGAGTTGGACACTTAATTGAATGAGGCACTCAGGCACCCCTTGATAACTTTTTTTTTAAAAATTAAATATTGCACTCTTCCCAAAGATAAATATTGCAGTCTACCCCCTGTTGCAACTGAAGATCAAAGAACTATGAATTTTGTATCTCACAAAGCACCTAACAGTCCTACAGGTAATGTACCTTCTGCAGAGATAGTGTATAGAAGTGTTAATGTATGTTAGGAAATGCCTTTGAGAGCCTTCAGTTATCTGGGTCCTAAAGCAAATGATACTTAAAGTTACATTCCACAGCTTATATGAAGACTGTTTGATAGGAGATATACAAATATAAATAACTAAGTACACACTACAAGTTCCTGTTGTTTATTTTCTTTAAAGGAAGGGGGCAGTAATGAATCATTGAAGTTTATCAAGGAAATTGTATAGTTCATGTGGGTTTTTCAGATTTGGAATCAACAATTATGTAGCTTTTCCCAGAACTGAACCAGTTAAGACACTTTTTTTTTTTACCTTTGTGTGAGGTTTCTTTGCAGAATGTAACAGATCTAAGGTTAAGGATATTGTTCTCAACTAATGATCAATTAGCTTACTCCTTCCAACACCAAATTGCATTCTTCAAGTATTAGTATGGCTTTTTGACAAATGCATTGGTGTTTGTCCCAAAGGAAAGTGTAGAAGTTTAAGGACAAATTCATTATCACTGGAAGGGTAGCTAAAAAGATCATGCATTGCTGATGACTAATCGAAAGCACCATTTTCATAAAGAATAGCACACAATTATTCTTCTATAATAAATAATATCATCTGATCCACATTTACTGAATACCTAATAAGTACTAGGTACTGTGGTCTGCTACATGCTCTTATCAAAAGCAAAAATCAAAACACTGATGACTGAAGGAAGACTATTTAAGGGATATAGAGTTTATTTCTTCCCTGGGAACTCTAAGGTCTACCTTGTTTTAACTTCCAGATGATTTCTATCTTGAATAATATTAGCGTAATCATTTGTAGAATTACCTCTACTGTATTATGCCCCAATTTTAAACAGAGACCACCATGGGAAAGTAATATAAAATTAACATACACACAAAAACTGCATTTTTTAGGGGCGCCTGGGTGGCTCAGTTGGTTGAGCGACTGCCTTTGGCTCAGGTCATGATCCCGGAGACTTGGGATCGAGTCCCATAACGGGCTCCCTGCTCGGCGGGAAGCCTGCTTCTCCCTCTCTCATTCCCCCTGCTTGTGTTCCCTCTCTGGCTGTGTTTCTCTCTGTCAAATAAATAAAATCTTAAAAAAAAAACAAAACTGCATTTTTAAAATATATTACATCCCTTAGTGATAAAATGTGAATTTTTTTCCCTCAAATTTAATCTGGTGAAAACATTCTCTTGCAAAGAACTCCTAAGATTCCACCTTCTCAATGTGTGCTGGTAATTCATTTTCCTTCATCTGCTGAGAAGCTTCATGATAACTTGTTTTTTACCTTTTTATTATAAAATAAGACTGATACAGAAAAAAACTAGTGTAATCTTCACCCAAATCAGGTAAGAAATTTGCTAACCACCTCAGAAAACTCTTAACCCCGTCTCCATCCTTCTTTCTCCTCAAAAGTAAACCACTATTCTGACTACAGAAATCCCTTACTTTAGTTTTATTAGCTGAGTGTGCATCCACAGAAAAGTTTAGTCTTGACCACCTATTGTTTTTAGTTTCCTATGTCTGTGAAGTCTCAAGACTTCAATTTTTTAGAGCAGCTTTAGGTTCACAGCAAAACTGAAGGGAATGTACAGAAAATTTTCCATATACCTCCTTCCCTTATACATGTGCAGTCTTCTCCATCATCAAAATCCCCCACCAGAGTGGTACTTTTGTTACACTTGATGAAACTACGCTGATCCATCATAATCACCCAAAGTCCATAGTTTACATTAGGATTCAGTCTTGGATGTTGTCCATTCTACATATTTGGACAAATGTGTGATATGTACCCATCATTACAGTATGACACAGAATATTTTCACTACCCTAAAAACCCTGTGCTCGTCCTATTCATCCTCCCTCAACCCTCTTTTCAGTCTCTTGTAATCTACAGGTTCCATCATCATTCTTCACAGTTTATCTGTTAAAGGACCTGGATATATTCGACCTCTGTGTCCATATGCATATGCACTGATGAAAACTTATACAGCAGTTGAATATGTTTCTTTGTCCTCTGTTTTTCCTGCAAATTCCAAGTTCGATCAGAGTCATGTTGAACTGATACTTTTGGCAAAATGAAAATTAGTGCACTTTTCTTCCAAAAGCAAGCAAATAATGTCTATTCTTTTTCTAGTTATGATGTTAGCAGCCATTGACTTCACTGCCTAGATCCAATAGTTCACTGGAAGTTATAAAATGCTGATTTTCTAATTATATTTTTATTTTTCACATGTTAGTGGGAACAGCTTTCCCACATCGACTATTTTGTTAGCTACTGGCAGATTCATGTAGGAAGAAAGGGAAAATAAATTGCTTCTTTTCCTTTATTACCAACATTAGGAGTAAGGATGAATTGGTTCCCTATCATCCTCTCAAACTGACCACTTCCTTTCTACAGTATCATTATGAACTCAAGGATTTAAACAGACTTGATGAGTTTCTTTCCATTCTTAAACTGACAGAGGCTCCTCAAGTTATTTCTCTAGGCTTACTAAAATAACCCTAGAGTCTATAACAGTTCTTTGCTATTTGGTATGACATACGTTCCTGCTCATCTTGTGCATTTCCTGCCACAGACGCAGCAACAACTTCACCTGAAAGGTATGACTTTTTTTTGAGGTGGAACAGTTTTCCAAGAATATAATATTGGCGCTTTTTTTTTAAGATTTTATTTATTTATCTTATCTTATTAAGATAAGATTTATTTGACAGAGAGAAACACAGCCAGAGAGGGTAAGTGAGTGAGGGTGAGTGAGAAAGGGAGAAGCAGGTTTCCTGTTGAGCAGGGAGCCCGATGCAGGGCTCAATCCCGGGACTCTGGATCATGACCTGAGCTGAAGGCAGACGCTTAAGGATTGAGCCACCCAGGCGCCCCAATATTGGTGCTTTTATTCCCCCTATTCTTCGTCAGTGGTAATATTTAGGAAATAAACATATTTGTGTGTATTTATCTGTGTAACATAAAATACCTAATGAGCTCATGCCAGTACTTCTAAGTGAAACTCAGAATTATCAGTTTTCTTTACTTAACCTCTACAGTATTACATTTACTTCCTTTCACACTGAAAATCCTGCATATACAAGCGCAACAGAATACACTCAATGATTACTCACTTACTTAATCCAACATTAAACAGTCTCCAAAAAAAACCCCTGAGAATGTGTATTAATATCAATACACCAACATAGTTACTATGAAGAGTTCAACAAAGTTTTTGTATATAGTACCCTCTATTCTCCCTCCAGTTTTTTACAGTTGTACTTTACTTCATCTAAAAATAACTGTTATATACTATAACCTCTCAATTTGAATAATCCTTTAGTTTTCATACTACAAGGAATTATATATTTAATGTACTTCACCGTACCTTTTTTGATATCTCTCATCATTCTGGTGGTCTAAACCTCAGACACTAGCACATTTTCAGGAATGACACAGGGAAATAGTATTTCTTTACTTCATGAAAACTGGTAAAAGTCTGTGGCTTTATAGGAGAGTTAGTTATAATGTATCAAAAAAAGAACACCTCTCACTTTTTCTTATTTTTTTTAAAGATTTTATTTATTTATTTGACAGAGAGATACAGAGCACAAGTATGCAGAGAGGCAGGCAGATGGAGAGGGAGAAGCAGGCTCCCTGCTCAGCATGTGGGGCTCAATCCCAGAACACTGGGATCATGACGCAAGTCCAAGGCAAAGGTTTAACCCACTGAGCCACCAAGGCACCACATATTTTCTTACTCTTGAGTATCTTAAAAATACTACTTCATTTAATTTTGAAATGAGATGAAACTGTTGGAAAGTCTGATGCTAATTCATTTTTCTTTTCCTTATAAGGAATTTATTTTAGAGGCTGAGAGAGTACTTTTTTCTCGATAGAATAGTTTTACTAGAACACGTCTTAGTGTTATTTGCTTTAACTTATTCTCAGGTACAGAGTGTTCTCTTTTTCTTTCTTTTTTTTTTCTTCAAGATTTACTTATTTAATTGAGAGAGAGAGAGAGCACACACAAGCAGGGAAAGGAGCAGAGGGAGATAATTTCAAGTGGATACCCCACTCAGTGCAGAGCCCCACCACAGGGGCTGATATTATGACTTGAGCCAAAATCAAGAGTCAGGTGCTTAACCCAACCGAACCACCCAGGTGCCCCCAATAGTGTCTTCTTTCAAATATTGCTTTAAGTAATTTTCCTGAATTATAGTTTTTTTTTTTAATGTATTCTATTCCTTTGCTTTGGTTTTCTTCCTAAAAGGATCTTTTATCTGTGTTGTTTCTTCTTTGACTATCTTCAGTATTACTTTCTCTTCCACCCTTTTTAGATTTTTACTTTTCGTTTTGATCTTTAAATTTTTCTTCCTTTTCAACTCCTAAAGATCTTTTCTGTTCACTCACTCCTTTCCAGTTTAACTATCTTTATTCAAATACTTTTTCTTCTTTTAGTTATAATTCTTAGTTCTGTCATCTCATTTCTGAACTTTTTTTTTTTTTAAGTCAGTTCCACACCCAGCATGGAGGCTCGAATGTGGGGCTTGAACTCATGACTATGAGATCAAGACCTGAGCTGAGATCAAGAGTCGGATGCTCAACTGACAGAGCCACCCAAGCATCCCTCACTTCTGAACTTTCTAATTTTAATTTATTTTGGTCTTTGACATGGGATATTGGTGTCTCAATTACTAAGAGTGCAGTTTTAAATGGAGGTTTGATCTGTTCTGTGGGCAAATCCTTCTGGAGAGTTTCCTATGTAAAGACATTGATCTGTTCCTCATTCTTTTTCTTTTAATAGTAATTTTTTTCTTCAGCTTTATTGAGGTGTAACTTATATAAAATTGAAAGATATTTAAAGTGTACATAGCAATGATATAACACACATATAAACTGTAAAAGGATCCCATCCAGTTAATCATCACATCTCATGCATTTTTGGTTTGTTTTTCTTTCTGTTGGGGAGGAAGAAACATTTAAGTTCTATTCTTTTAGCAAATTTCAATTATACAGTACAGTGTTATCGAATATAAGTACAATGTTACATATTAAATCCCGAGACCTTATTCATCTTATATCTTAAAATTTATACCCTCTTAAAAAACCTCTTCCTATTTATTCCACCCCTCAACCCCTGGCACCACTTCTCTTTGTCTTTATGAGTTTAACCTAAAAAAAAAAAAAAAAGATTCCACAAATATCTGACACCATGCAGTATTTGTCTTTATCTGGCTTGTTCCACTAAACTAATGTCCTCAAGGTCCACCCATGTTATCACAAACAGCAGGATGTCCTTCTTCTCATGGCTGAATAATACTGCATTGAACATACACATACCACATCTTTATCAATTCTATCCACTGACAGACATAAACATTTCTATGTACTGGGTGTTATAAATAATGCTGCTATGAACATGGGCAGGCAGATACCGCCTCAAGATCCTATTTTGATTTATTCTGGGTATATACCCAAAAGTGGAATTACTGGATCACATGGCAGTGATTTTTTAAATTTTCTGAGGAGCTTCCATACTGTTTACCAAGCTGGCTACACCCATGTAATTCCCATCATCAGTGCAAAAGGGTTTCCTCTTCTGGACATCCTAGCTAATACTTAACTTTTTGATGACAGAAATTCTAAGTGTGAGGTGATAACTCACAATGGTTTTAATTTGCATTTCTTTGATAATCTAGTGATGTTGAACACCTTTTCCTGTAGCTGATAGCCATGTGCAAATCCTCCTTAGAAAAATTAAACTGCGTTCTTCTGCCCATTTTTTAATGAGATTTTTTACTATTGGGCTGTATGAGCTCTTTAAATATTTTGGATATTAGCAGTTTATTCAAACATATAATTTACAAATATTTTATCCCATTCTGCATGCTGCCTTTTCATTTTGTTGACTGTTTCCTTCACTGTGCAGTTTTTTAGTTTGATATAGTCCAACTTGTTTATTTTTGCTTTATTGCTTTGCTTTTGTTGACAAATCCAAAAAATCACCACCAATAATGATGTCAAGCAATTTACCCTATGTTATCTTCCAGGAGTTTATGGTTTCAGGTTTTAAATTTAAGTCTTTAACCCATTCTGAGTTGATTTTTGTGTAAGGTATAAGATACAGGTCCAGTTTTATTCTTTTGTACATCTGCCCCATTTTGCCAACATCATTTATTGGAAGAGATTATCCTTTCATTATTGTACATTCCTGGCCCTTCTATCATAAATTAATTATTCATATACGTACTGGTTTATTTCTGGACTTTCTAATCTGTTCCATTGTGTGCCTGTTTTTACGCCAATACCACACTTTTTATTATTGTAGCTTTGCAATGTAGTTTGAAATTAGGGAGCATGATGTCTGTAAGTTGTGTTCTTCATTCTCAAAATTGCATTGGCTATTGGGGGGCTTTTGTGGTTTATCACTTTTATACAAATTTCAGGACAGTTTATTTTTAGGATAGTTTATTCTATTTTTGTGAAAAACTTCACTGAAATTTGATAAGTACCGCACTTAATCTATAGGTAGCTTTGGGTACTATAGAGATTTTAACAAATTAATTCTTGAAACCTATTAGCAAGGATTATCTTTCCATCTATTCATGTCTTCAAATTTCTTCCATCAGGGCCTTATAGTATTCAGGGTACAAGTCTTTCACATCCTTGGTTAAATGGATTACTGTGTGCTATATACATATATTTTTCACCCTATATAGTAAAACTGTTTTCTTAGTTTCTGTTTCTGATAATCTGTTATTAGTGTATAGAAATACAACTGATTCTTGCATACTGATTTTGTATCCTGTACCTCTACTGAATTTATTAATTCTAATAGTTTTGTGGTAGTCTTACAATTAACTATATATAATATCATATAACGTGTAACTGCAAATACAGACAGATTTACTTAATCCTTTCATTTATGGATGCTGTTTATTTTTTTTTCTTGCCTAAGTACACTGGCTAGGACCATTAGTACTAAGCTAAATAATAGGAAGAGTGAGTGAACATCCTTATCTTGTTTGGATCTTAGAAAAAAAAAAGCTTACAGCTTTTCACTTTTGAGTATAGGATTGGCTATGGGTTTGTCATATACAAAAAGGTTTTTATTATGTTAAGGTATGTTCCCTCCATACTCATTTTGTTGAGACTTTTATCATGAATGAATACTGCATTTTGTCAATGGAATGTATCTCACTTGATCATGGTGTATGATCTTTTTAATGTACTGTTGAATTTGGTTTACTGGTGTTTGTTAAGGATTTAAGTATCTATATTCATTAGAAAGAAACTCGCTTGTAATTTTTCTTTCTTATAGGTTCCTTGTCTGGTTTTGCTATCAGGATGTTATAATAGCCTCATAAAATGAGTATGAGATTCCCCTCTCTTTTATTTTCTGTAAGCTTTTAAGAAGGATTGGTATTAATTATTCTTCAAGTGTTTGGTAGAGGTCACCAGTGAAACAGTCTGGTCCTAGACTTTTGTTTGTTGAAGGTTTTTCATTACAGTTCAATCTCCTTACAAGTAGTTGGTCCATTCAGATTTTTTATTTTTTCATGATTCAGTCTTGATATCTATATGTTTCTAATAATTAATCCATTTCTTCTAGTTTGTTCAACTTGGTGCATACTTGTTCACAGTAGTCTCTTCTGATCCTTTTTATTTGTATGGTATCAGCTGTAATATCTTCTCTTTCATTTCTGATTTCAGTCTTCTTTTTTCTTGTTATATCTAACTAAAGGTTTGTCTATTTTGTGCCACTCTTCAAAAAGAGCTCTTGATCAGACAGACCTTTCTATCATCTTTATAGTCTCATGAATTTCCACTCTTATTCTTTGGTATTTCCTTCCTTCTGGCAACTCTGGGCTTAGTTTCTTCCTTTTTATCTAGTTTCTTGAGGTATAAATTTAGGTTGTCTGAGATCTTTTGTTTCTTACTGTAGTCATTTATTGCTATGAACTTCCTTCTTAGAACTGCTTTTGTTGTATTCTATAAGTTTTGGAATACTGCATTTGCATTTTCATTTATAATCTCAGACATATCTTCATTTCCCTTTTGATTTCTTCCTTGACCCACAGATTGTTCAGGAAGATCTTAATCATCATATATTTGTAAATTTTCCAATTTTCTTTTTAAATTAAGGAATAACATATATTAGTTTCATATATTTCAAAATGATCACTACAATAAGTCTAGTTAACACCCATAAAAACAGAGTGTTTTTCTCATAAGGAGAACACTTAACATATACTGTTAGTAACTTTTAAGGATGCAGTATAGTGTTATTAACTATAGTTGCCATGCTGTACATTATATCCCCCAGAGTTATTTATTTTATAATTAAAATTTGTATCTTTTTCTTTTGACTCTTTTCATCCATCCTTTGACGATGCTTTACTCCCTGCCTCTGGCAATCACCAATCCATTCTCTGTATCTATGAGGTTGGTGGTTTTGTGGGTTTTTCACTTTTGTTTTAATTCTACATATAAGTGAGTTCAGTAATTATCTTTCTCTAACATTTTTCACTCAGCATAATGTTTTTTGAACATTTGAATGTTTTTTGAAATGGTAAGATTTCATTCTTTCATATTTCTGAATAATATTCTTTTATGGAATTCACAAACATTTTCTTCATCCATTCATCCATCAAAGGGCACTCAGGTTTTTTCCATATTTGGCTATTATAAAATAATGCTGCAAGGAACATGGGGATGCATATCTATTTTTAAATTAGGGTTTCTGTTTTCCTCAGGTAAATATCCAGAAGTGGAATCGCCAGATCACATAGCAGCTCTTTTTTTTTTCTTTTTTAGGAATCTCCATACTGTTTTCCACAGTGGCAGTACCAGTTTACATTCCCACCAACAGGGCACAAGAGTTCCCCCCATCCTTGCCAACACTTCTTGTATTTTTCACAACAGCCATTCTAATGGGTATGAGGTGATTAATTTTCCACTTTTCTTCTTGTAACTGATCTCTACTTTCATACCACTGTGGTCAGAAAATATGCCTGATATGATTTCAACCTTCTTAAATTTATTAAGACTTGTCTGTGGACTAACATGTGACCTATGTTGGGGAATGTTTCATATGCACTTGAGAAAAATGTATATTCTGGTACCATTGGATGGAGTGTTTTTAAGTATCTCTTAAGTCCTCCTGGGCTAGCAGGTAATTTAAGGCCAATGTCTTCTTATTGATTTTTTGCCTAGGTGATCTATTTGTTGTTTAAAGTGGGATATTAAGGGCGCTTGGGTGGCTCAGTTGGTTAAGCGACTGCCTTCAGCTCAGGTCATGATCCTGGAGACCCGGGATCGAGCCCCACATCGGGCTTCCTGCTTCGTCGGGAAGCCTGCTTCTCCCTCTCTCAGTCCCTCTGCTTGTGTTCCCTCTCTGGCTGTGTTTTTCTCTGTCAAGTAAATAAATATAATCTTTAAAAAAATAAAAAAATAAAGTGGGATATTAAAGTCCCCTACTATTGTTGCATTGCTTTCTATTTCTTTAAATCTGTTAATATTGGCTTTATTGTATTAGGCACTGTGATGTTGAGTGTACAAATATTTACAAAGTTATATCCTCTTAAGGGACTACCCCCATTATCATTATATAATAGACATTCTTTGCCTCATGGTACAGTCTGTGGTTTAAAGTCTATTCTATGTGGTATCAGTAAAGCTACCCTTGCTTCCTTTTGGTTTCCACTCACATGTAATGTATCTTTTCATCCCTTCACTTTCAGACTGTGTGTTCTCTTAAAGCTAAAGTCTCTTTTAGGCAGACAGGATATATTGGGTCTTGTGTTTTCATACACTCAACCATTCAACATGTTTTCATTAAAGAATGTAGTCCATTTCTAGATAGTTATTGATAGGTACATACCTAATTGTCATTTATTTCACTGTTTTCTGGCTGTTTTGAATTCCATTTGTTCCTTTGTTCTTGTTTGTTCTATTTGTGATTTGAATTACTCTAGTAGTATGCTTAGATTCCTATTCATTTTTTCTATATATACAGATTTTTGCTTTTGGTTATTACCAGCAGGCTTACATAAGACACTGATCTCAGCAGGGTTCAGTGCAGAGGAAATAATCAGAAACACCCACAGCCCAATATTTCCCTATAGGAAATCTAGTTCCCTGAAAGAAGCCTGAGGTCAGGCTTCTAATTTAGCAGACATCCAGGAGCTGACAGCAGCCTTCCAGGGAAGTCTGCACCAGGGAACTCTGCAGACACCACCTCCGCCTTTTCTGTCCAGCCCAATCCAAATCTCCAGTATCTCCACACAATCAACTTATTTATACACACATCTAATGTGTATAAGCTTTTATAAACACCACCCAAAGGAAGAGCCCCTGGATCACCTGTCTGTGAAAGCCAATAGGGCTTGCATTCATAATCTGTACAGGACTGTAGCAATGAAGTAGTTCTTAAAAATGGGTAATATAGGGGCGCCTGGATGGCTCAGTTGGTTGGGCGACTGCCTTCGGCTGAGGTCATGATCAGCGGGAACCCTGCTTCTCCCTCTCTCACTCCCCCTGCTTGTGTTCCCTCTCTGGTTGTGTTTCTCTTTGTCAAATAAATAAAATCTTTAAAAAAAAAAAAATGGGTAAAATAGCAACCTGTTCAGTGGCTATATACCTAGGTCCAGTACAGATAGAGTAGGCAAAAATGTCCATCTCCGAGTCTGTCCCTGGAAGGCCCCTAACTATATCCTTTTCCAGCTATTACATGGGGGATACAGCTTCCAAGTAACCTACCTATATCTAGATGCTGTGATCTTCCCCTCTGAAACACTTGACAAATCTTGGCACACCTGGGAGTGTGGGCAATGACAAAAGTTTGAGAAACAATCAAGAACTCAGACCAGGATGTTGATAAGGTTCATCTCCTATAGAATATCATTCCATCAAGACTGGGAAGGGAGTTTTTTATTTCATGTGTAGAAACCAATAGAGAGAGTCGAGAAAAATGAAGAAAAAAAAGAACATGTTCCAAACAAAAGAGTAAGATAATACTCTAGAAACAGACCTTAATGAAACAAAGATACATGACTTACTTGATCGAGTTCAAAATAACAGCCATAAAGATGCTGACCAACGTGAGCAGAACAATGCTTGAACAAAGTGAGAATTTCAACAAAGAGATAGAAAATATAGGAAAGCATCAAAAAAACCAGACAGCAAAGGAACACAAACTGAACTGAAAAAAATCAACAGAGAGGTTCAACATATTAAGTAGATTAAGTAGAAGAAAGTATCAGCAAATTCTAAAGAATGGGCAACAGAATTCACCCAAAGAAGCAGAAAGAAAAAATAAATATGAAGATAGCTTAAGGGACTTTTAGGACACCAGCAAGTGGACCACCACTCACATGATAAGGATCCTAGAAAGACAGGATAAACTGAAAAGGGATGCAAGTTTATTTAAAGAAAATGTCCCAAAACTACCTTAACCTGGGGAAAGAAACAGACATCCAGATACAACCCATAAACTTTCAAGTAAGATGAATACCCAAAAACCCATACTAAAACACATTATAACTGAAATATCAAAATTTAAAAACAAGCAGAATATTTTAAAAGTAACAGGAGAAATAGAACTTGTTTCACACAATGGAATCCCTGTAAGACCACCAGCATATTTTTGAGCAGAAACATTGGAGGCCAGAAGGGGTTGGCAAAATATATTCAAAGTGCCAAGGTGGAAGGGTGGCAACTGCCAATCAAGAATACTCTACCTAGCAAAGCCCTCTGAATGGAAAGAGAAAGGAAGAATTTTCGAGACAAGGAAAAGTAGAAGTTAATCACTACTAGATCAGCCTTACAAGAATCGTTAAGGGGATTTCCTCAAACTGACACGAAAGAATGATAATTATTAACAAGAAAACATGAAAGTATAAATCTTACTGGTAAAAAGGTAAATACATAGTTAAATTCAGAGTACTCTAATTTTGTAATACTGATGGGTAAATCACAAATCTAGTATGAAGGTTAAAAATGATTATAAAAATAACTATAATGTGTTAATGGATGAACAAGGTGACATCAGAAATATTAAATGTGGAAGAATAAAAACTATAATGCTTAAGATGCATTCGAAGTTACCATTAGCTTAAAATACTGTTATAAATATAAGATGTTCTTTATAATAACCTTAAATGGCATTTTTACCTTGATATTGCTGTGTGTTTATGGATAATTAGTTTTCCTGAATTTTTAGAAGGTGGTGTTCAAGGCAGTTTTTCTAACTTTAGAGAATTCACTCTTCAGTTGTTTTTATGTAATATTAAATAATATGGTAGCTTCCTTTCTGAGACCTCCCAGCTGCTTCTCTGCTTATACTTATCTGAACCTTCTCTTTTCTTCCTCTTTTGATCCTCTAATTCTCCCTGTTCTGCTCAATTCTGATGCTACTATTGTATTCAATTTTGTTTTCATTCAGTGCTATACCCTGTGAGATCTCTAGCAGCTCTATTTCAAGAATACTTTGGAGCCAAATTGTTCTATCCTGTCTTTACCATGAACACACTGTACTTGGCTGATACTGGAGTGGGCACCCCCCACCCCCCAACCTCATTTCAGCTGCTGCTCTTAATATAGTCCACCACATTATCTAGTAAACAGTTGAGGCTATTTTGGAGGTCTCTTGCTTTTAAGTTCTATGAAACAACCATTCAACTCTCTCTGTTTACTCTTATACAAACAGTAATACTATGGAGGTCTTGTAGCTGTTAGTGGTCTGCTCTTACACCTGCTTTTACATCTGGATGCCTGAGGTTAGTTTTATGGTTTGTTTCTGGATTTGCTATCTAGTTTCATTAGTTTTTGTGTATTATGAGGAAGTCAAAAAAACAATGACATGGTCAGATTTACTTCCTACCATCCCTCTTAAAGCCAAATGTGAAGTTCAAACAAAGCAATTATGTTTTTATATTCATCATATACTTATTATTTCCCGTTTTATTTCTATTTATTTTAAACCATCTTGTTGTGTGTCTTTTCATTCTTTTAAAACAAGGCCAAAAAAACACTTCAATTCCATAATTACAAAAACTTTAATAAATTATTTAAATCTTTTATGATTTTCAATACTTCTAAATGCTTCCTGATTCACAGTTCAGATAACTCACAAATGTTTCATTTGGAAAAAATTCCTTCAACTACTCTTAAGACTTTTTCTGTTTCTGCTGAGAGCTTAAGAATGAGACTATCAGAAACCAAAATAATCATTCAAACACAAGAACATAGATAGTATCCTTAAAATTTTGAACATGATCTGACTAGAAATTTCACATTTATGTATTATAACTTTGTCTTCCTTGAATACTGGTGTTGCAGCATGCATTGTTTTTTTTTTCCCAGACCTGGGGTCAGCAAACCAGAGCCCACTGACTTATTGTACATTTTGTAAATAAGTTTAACTAAACACAGCTATGCCCATTCCCTTATGTATTATCTGCATCTGCTTTCATACCACAACAGCAGAGGTAAGTAGTTGCAAATTGAGCAGCACCTGGGGGCTCTACGGATAATTCTGAGTAGGGTGACCATTGTGCTGGGTATCCAGTACACTGCAGAACGTTAACCATCTCTGGCCCCCCATAAACTAAAACTAAAATGCCAGCAGCACTCCCACTCCTCCTTAACCAAAATTTCCCACACTCTGGGAGAGAGTAGAAATGCTATCCTTGTTTAAGAAACACTAAAGAACTAAATTAGCTCAGAGTAAAGAAAAAAAAATACAGTCTGTAAATTCTAAATCCTACCAAGATAGATGAAATGTAGTTACCTCTTTTTAAGAGCAGACTAAAGTCTACTCTTCTCCTCTCTGACACTCAGCCAAAAATACATGAATTTCTTCTTAATAAAGTTAGGTTTTATAATCTGATTATGATATCAAAACACCATGATGTTTACTTAAAATTTAAAATTACATTTATGAGGTAAAATTACATTACATCTTACCGATTTGTTCCATCCAGATTTGATTTGTGGATGAAATTTAGTTTTGCATCTGCCCAATAAAGCTTCTGTTCCTCATAATCCAAAGTCAGTCCATTTGGCCAGTAAATTTCAGTGTTTATTATAATGAAGCGACTTGAACCATCCATTCCAGCACGTTCTATCTTTGGTACTTCTCCCCAGTCTGTCCAGTACATGAACCTAAAAACCATATAAACAAATAAACCCATGATATAACAGGTTAACAGCCAAGTATTTTGTAATTATCACTATGAAAGAAAGCTCTCTTAGGAACACTACTACTGAAACCTTAAGAAATTATCAAACTTTTAATAATCTATCTTTTTGTCACCACCATGGTAATAACTGATTTAGGCAAGCATCATCAAGCATGCAAAACACTATGTGATCAAAGTTTACTGAGGAAAAATGGTACTTACACTGTCTCCATCTACCTCCCCACCGATTGTTTATTACAGACAAAGGGGAAAATGGTAACTTTAGAGAAAATAAACGTGGTGAATACTACCTTAAGCACATCATCTAAGTTAACATCATCAATGAGAGAGGGAACAAACTGGTGTCATGTATGTGATGCCCTGCAAAGGACAAACCACATTTCATGCATATTCTCTTACCTAGTATTCCTGCCAAAAAAAATCTATAACCTAACCAAAATTATGAGGAAAAGGAGAAAAGAAAATTGTGGAACATTCTAGAAAACAACTGGTCTTTGAAACTATCGATGTCACAAAAGTCAAAGAATGGCTGAGAAACAATGTGGATCAGAGGGCAATAAAGAGACATGGCAACTATGAAATGCATGATTCTGGACTGATTCAGTTGAGGGAAATGCTATGAAGACATTATTGGGAAACCTGGCAAAATCTGAGGGACTGTCAAATTATATAACAGCTATGTACTGATGTTAATTTCCTACATATGATCATTCATTGTACTCTGGTTAGGGTATATAGGATTTCACTGTGCCATTTTTACTTCTATTCTACAAGTTTGAATTTTTAAAAAAATTTTAAAAAATGGGATTCTACTAAAAATAGTCTCATTCCAGAGGTAAAAATAAAATTTTCCGGTGGGCTGGGTGGCTCAGTTGGTTGGGCGACTGGAACTGTCATACACTACTAGTACAATCACTTTGGAGCATAGTTTGGCTATTTAACTTTATGAATCAACAATTTCACTTTCAGGTATTTATCCAAGAGAAATTAAAAACATATCCACTCAACAACTGTACATGCAAATTCACAGAAACTATTCATAACAGCTAAAAACTAGAAACAATACAAATATCCATACATTAATAAGATGTAAAATAAACTCTGGTATATTTATATAATGGAATACTACTTAAATACAAAGTATTCTTACATTCAACAAGGATGAATTTTTTAAATTTTTAAATTATGCTGAACAAAAGCCAGACTCAAAAGAGTACCTACTTCATGATTCTATTATATGACGTTCTAGACAAAACTAATCTATACTGATAGAAATCAGATCAGTAGTTACTAGAGTAGAAACAGAGTTTGACGTGAATGGGCTAGGACAGCTTTCTGGAGTGAGATGACAGAAAATTCGGGAGGGGGGGTTGTAAGAACAGACATATCTTCATCAAAATATCAAACTATAAATATAAAAATATGCATATTTCTCTGCATATAAATTATATCTCAACAAAGTTGCCTAAAACACAAATAAAAAACAAGGGATGATTTTTAAAAGCTAATTCAAAAGTACCTTCTTTTCCATAGAAGCATGTCCTAGCTTACCCAGTTACTCCCTCCTAGGTGCTCCTAGAGCAGATTTCACCATGCTATAGTACTTATGACACTTTGTATATAAATTATGAAGAACTCATATGGACTGAACATAAGCAATTTGCACATTATCAAGATGGATAAGTGGTGTTGTCTATTTTGTACAATATAATTGAGGTAGGTCTCACAACTGTCATTAACCCTAAGTAAACATTAAACTTATAAATAAGAATTCGCTGTCTATGGTGAAATAAAAAGCTAACAAATTAATTAGCTCAGTAAGAATTTCAATAATAGAATTATTTACATGCTGCTCCTTAACAAAGCTAATAGGTAACTCTCACATTATTTAATGATGAAAAATATATCAGGTCATTTTACTTCAAGGATAAAGGCTTCAAATACAAAAAGGGAAACTGAGACATTTGTCAAGATGAGAATCTGATGTTTAAAATTTTTAAGTAAATCTTTAAATATTTTCATTTGTTCAAATATTTAAAATGCAAAATAAATTTCATCATAAATGCTAAAATTTCCATGTTATTTGATTAACATTTAAATTAAAAACTCACCACAAATTTAATATAGAAAGGGAATGAGGCACAGGAAGTAGAAAAACATGAAAGTGTTTTATAAATTGCCAAGATCAAAGTACCTATTAGGAGCCAAGCATCATCCTTGACATAATATAAAAATTAGCAAGGCCAAACAAATGCCCAAATGAAAATTGCATCTAGGCAAGGAGTGATAAATGTGGCACAAGATGTATGAACAGAGTCCTATTAGAGTACAAGGAAGTGATACCCAATCAAGCTAGTAAATGTTAAGAGTTGTCAATAAAAGCTTACCAGAAGAACAATACTTTTACTTATTAGGTAGTTGCAAAAATAAGAAACTGCATTCCAGGAAGAAGAATCAGCATACACAAAAGACATCAGAAGTCATGACACATTCAAAAGCCAACAAGAAGAACCGCAGAGCTGCAGTATATGGTGTATTTACAGTGGGGGACACCTGGCAAAAAAACAAGTCCCACAGAAGGGACCTATTCTGCTGTACAAAGAAGTCTGAATGGTATAACCTATAGGTGATGAGAAGGTACTTAAGACTGTAAGTCCCTATAAGCAGAAAAGTAAAGTGGTAAGATTATTGGTGGTAACACCAACAGACTGGTTGGAGGGGGAAGAAATTAGAGAAAGAAAATTAAAGCACAAAACTTCTGAAATATCCCAAATGAGAAGTAATGAAGACAAAAGCTGAAAGATGGATTAATGTGGGAGAAGAAAGATAAACGAGAGAGCAGGTTGCTCTCAAGAGCTGGCAAATGTGTATGAGTTCACATTGGTATTTTTCAACAAAATATGGAATACAGACAGTTTAGGGGGCAACATGATGACTTCAGATAAGGATGAAATGAGCATCTTCAACTCACTGTTTTTCCTTATATATCCAAAGAACAAGTCAATAGAGGAAAAAAAAAAAGCTAGTATAAAAATTAAAGGAAAGTAGCACAGAAAGGTAAATAAAATTAACAAAGGATGTTAACAAAGTTGGACTACAGTAACAGGGCAAAAGAAACTGCAGTAAAAAAGCTGCATATGAAACCAAACCAGCATAAGAATCATTAGGAACATAATGGGACAGATAAACGGTGAAATTTTATAACCAGTGGGGAAAAAAACTGTGACTCTAATGAGAGTGAAAAGAAAAGTCAAAATTCATACATCCTTCCTCTTCCTGATCCCTGAGGCAGTTCCATCTTTTTTTTTTTTTATTGTTACTTAAATTTTTTTTCCAGTGTTCCAAGATTCATTCCCCATTCCCCACACCCAGTGCTCCACACTTTAGGTGTCCCCAGTACCCACCACCAGGCTCTCCCATCCCTCTACCCCCTCCCTCCAAGTCCCTCAGTTTGTTTCTGTGTCCAAAGTCTCTGTTGTTTCGTTTCTCTCCCTGGATTACCCTACTTCCCATTTACTTTCCTTCTCCCACTGTCCTCCAGGTTACCCCTCATGCACCGCAAGTAAGTGAAACCATGTGATACTTAAATTTCTCTTCTTGAGCCAGTTCCATCTTACTTTGGTTAGTAAATTGGGCTTTTAAGTAAAGAGGTTGATTTCAAGGATATGTTTTCTGATAGAACTACAAAGTAAAAAAGAACTGTGAAGAAGTCTTATAATTCCATGCTTCCCCTCTACTTGATTACTTGTGTTAGTATTTTTTTAATAATAAGTGATTAATAAGATAGTGGAAGTACTCATTTTAGAGGATTTGTTTTTAAAGAAAATGTACAGTAATCAGACAAAAAACATTCTACTATTGAGGGACAAGAAAGAATGTGGAGATGGCTTTGCTGTGACAATATCCATAACAGAATTCTACATGTATATTCTGGCTATCCCAGAGAAAATTAGATTCCTAAGAATGATCCTTAATGCCCAGTCCAGGTGACTAATTTTTGGTGGACATAATACAAAGAATATATTTAATTCAGAAATAACACTTGGTATGCTACTACTAGAAGAAAAAGCTTATAAACCTGGGATGAATAACATACTAAATCATTTCATTCCTTACTATTATCACAAAAAGATGCTAGCTATAGTGCAGGCTTGTTAGATTACATTTTGTGGATAACGTGTTTTTTTTTACAAAATGTGACAACATTGCAACAAGAAAGTCTACTGGAAACTTCTTTCAACAGCATCTGCTCACTTTGTGTCTCTGTGTCACATTTTAGTAATTCTCCCAATATTTCAACTTCCCATCATTATTATATTTGTTATGGTGAACTGTGATCAGTGATTATGATTGGCTCAAAGTTCAAATATTGATTAGCTTTTTGGCAATGAAGTATTTTTTAATTAAGATATATATATGGTTGGTTTAGACATAACATTACTACAGGATAGTGCAAATATAACTTTATATGCAGTGGGAAACCAACAAGTTCACTCACTTCATTGTGATACACACTTTATTCCTGTGATCTGGAACCCTCAACATCCCCAAACTATACATCTTCCCAAATGACTGTTATCCCCAATTCTCTTTCTGAAGAATCACAGATGATGCATTTTGAGCTCCTCTAACTATAATAATGATGCTATATTAACTGTCTGGAATGTCTCCTTCCTCCTTCTATACTCTCATAAATATCTAGATTCGTCAGGAGTTCAAATGTCACCACACCTTGGTGAAGCAACTCACAACTCCTTCAAGCACACTCTCCTCTGTACATTTCAAATACAATATTAGGACTGTTTACACATTTCCCACCCCTCTTTATTCCAGGTCGTTGTTTTATTCATTGTTGTCTCCTTTATCCTGTAACAATCTCATATGTACAGTATAAGTGTATGTACAGTCAGCATTCAAATGCTTAAAAATGTGTCTGTAACACCTGCCACTCTGTATGTGTGTATTATTACAGACAGCATATCCTTAAAAAATAAAGGCAGAATTTCTTTTAATGAATATCATCATTCTTTTGCTATCCAGTTATACAAGCTGTTTGTTACTCCTCGAATGGGCAATGGCATGAGAGTCTGGCACATGGTGTTCCCACTGACTAAAAGTTATTACCCGTTTCCATACCTCGTCTCCTTGGAAAACAACTGCTCAGCTAGGAAATGCCAACTTGAAATAGCCCCCCAAATAAAACTGAATACTCTCTCCTTTGTTCCACCACTGTACAGACTTATATAGCAATACTTATAAAGCTTTACTAGAACAATATTTCCCTGAATTTAAAACTGGTTTATACCTAAAAAAAGTCTATTTTAGATAGATAAATTAATCTATCTATTTAGTATAGTCTACTAATATAATTAGTCTATTCTATACATGTTTGCTATGAGGTCACCTCAGAGGATATATTAGAACATCCCAACACCCAAAGCTAGAAGCTCTATATAGATAGCTCCACTAATTTTTTTTTAATGGCCTGGTGGAGAGAATTTCTTTTTGCAAGATAAAATTATTTCAGTCATGCCTTTAATTACTGTCTGATATATTACAGGAATCCGGAAATTAGTTTTTGAGGAGAATCTTGCCCTTACACTTGAGTATTTCCTCAGTTCACCTCCCAAGCTCATCTTACCTGCTTTTACTATATTGTACTTTGCCCTGATACAGCAGCGACAAATGCCAAAGAAATTCATCACTGTGAATATTATAGCAGCTTTCTTTTTTTTAAATATTTTATTTATTTATCTGACAGAGAGAAACACAGCTAGAGAGGGAACACAAGCAGGGGGAGTGAGAGAGGGAGAAGCAGGCTTCCCGCCAAGCAGGGAGCCCGATGTGGGGCTTGATCCCAGGACTCCAGGATCATGACCTGAGCCGAAGGCAGTCGTTTAACCAACTGAGTCACCCAGGCACCCCTATAGCAGCTTTCTTATGAGGACTGATGGGGGTAGAAATTGGTTTCATTATCAGGAGTAAAGATGGTTTCTCAGCGAATGACATCTACCTAAAGAACATTAAGCCTTAACATTAGCATTTTCTTTTTTAGATTGGCTTAGATTATTCCTGGGGTCCTGGAATTCCAGTTACAAAATTTATCGTTCTGTTAACTGTCTTCCTTAACATCCACCATCATACCTCATTAACTTTTCAACACTAAAAAGGTGGAAAAATGGAAACAAAAATATGCAAATCACATAGCAAAGATATCCACAGATCCTATGATCATGTACTCACAAAATGTCTGCCATGGGTACCTGGCATTTTAGGGGACCATCCAGTATCTAATCTACCTTCCTATGTTTAAAGAATCCTCCACTTCATGAGGCAGAGGCACTTTCTGAAAGCACCAGCTATTTGCTTTCTAAATCTCCCTTCCGGCTGGGACAAAGGACATAAGATCGGGTTTTGCCTGTCAGACAAACCAAGAAAAAGAGAAAGTGGAGGCAGAAGAGAAAGAATCAACGGCAGAGAAGCGGCAGCAAGGCCCACAAGCAATCCATGCTAATGTGGTTAGAGGCAAAAGCAAAGGCTAATTAAATCTAGTTTGAATTAATTCATCCTTCTTTAATCCAGTTTTGCAAGGAAGCACTAGCAGCAACTTGAGTTATCTGTTGCCTCATGTCAATGAGAGTACAAACAGTGGTTAACATGTCATCTGACAGTGGTGGCATCACGAGACCAAGGCTGTGTATCATTTTTATTAGCACTGTATCTGGCTACAGATTCCAAGCCTGGTTCTTCTATGATTCAGGAAACTGTATGAGTAATCCAATAACCTCTTTAAAAATACCTTTTCTGTTTAAATGACAGAGATGTTTATTATTTGAAATAATGAACATTAAATTGCATTTTTACATCCAAAACTATCCAAAAGCATTACTTTAAAGTTTAGACAGTCACTTCAACTCTTCTATGAAGAAAGCCTCATATGTTAGAAGTCCCCCCATCCCAACATCTTACAAATGGCATGTTTCAAAAGTTTCACAGCTCTTCCCTCAATCTACTGGGACTCCTCTTCATAAGAGCCAATGTCAACATTCATGAGAATACTGGCAGAGAACTATCGGGCAAATTACATCCTGAACCTTCTATCTGTACACTTACCTGAAACACTATCTTGATGAAAACTGATGTAAAGGGGCACAATCTGTGACAGACAGAAAAGCCAACTTCACATTAAAATTTGGTATTTATGTCACCATAAACAATGAAATAATGAGGTATAAAAGAAAACTCAACTAACCTGTCTGATTTACTCACAATTTCATAACTTCAAAACCCACCATCAATATATAATGACCATGACGTAACTAGGTCTTGAATATTCAGAAGCTAGAATTGTAAGTATAATTAACAATTATGCTATGGTCTGAAAGTCTCTCACCCCCAAAACCCATATGTTGAAATCTCACCTCCCAATGTGATGGTATTAGGAGGTACGGACGGATTTTCTGGGGGTGATTAGGTCATAAGGGTGGAGCCCTCATGAATGGGATTACTGCCCTTATTAAAAAGGCCCAAGAAAACTCCCTTGCCCCTTTCTACCTTGTGAGGTTTCAGTGAAAAACAGCCATGTAGGAAGCAGGCCCTCACCAGACACCAAATCTGTCACTACCTTGATTTTGGGTTTTCCAACCTCCAGAACTGTGAGAAATAAATTTCCGCTGTTTATAAGCCACTAGTAATGGTATTTTGTTATAGAAGCCTGAATAAACTAATACAAATTTTTTCTAGCACAGTGTTTCTTAGGCTGTGCTCCCCACTCCACACACAAATACACTAATAATACAAGTGATAATAATGATGATGCCAATTTTCAAACCTGACAGCATTTGGGAATGACTTCAGAAACTCAAAAATATCAGTAACTTGGGCTCTTCCATCAGAGATTCTGATTAAATTGGTCTGGATTGGACCCACATATCAATATCGTCTAAAAGCTCCTCAACCTTCCGACTGGCACTGGTTGTTGGCATGTTTCATCAGAGAGCAGCCCTTGTGGCATCCAAGCCCAGTGTCAGGCCCCAGTGGGGACCTGTGCATGCTGGTGGAGGCAGATGCAAAAGCCAAGGACAACAGTTTTGGAAAAGCAGAATATGCTGCCATCAACTCCATGTTGGACCAGATCAACTCCTGCCTGGACCACCTACATAGAGCAGAAGAACCAACACACCATGCCTGCCTCCAGAAGCTTCTTGAGTCCAACTAGCAGACATGCCTTGGGTTCCAGCAGCAGCTGGGGGAGGTCCCTAAACGCTTGTCCCTAGGCTTTGGGAGCCACCAACCAACCCCAACTCTGCCTCTCTGGGGTAGGCTCTGGCCTGGGCACTCACCACCTGGCTTAGATACCTTCTCAAGGGCTGGCCTTATAGGTCCCCTGATAGGTCTGTCTGCCTGCCGGGGCCACCCTTCTGGTACTCCCCTTGGTGTGCCTGGGCCAGCCCCTACCACCTGGCATCCTCTCCTGGGGTCAAGAGTGGGCCTGGGAACCACCCACCTTGCCTGCCTGCCCAATTCCAGGGCACTTCCTCACTCTGCTGAGGCCTTGAGCATCCACTTTAACAGGTGGACAACAAAATACACAAACAAATATTTTTAAAAATAAAAAAAATAAAAGCTCAAGGAATTCTAACTCACTTAGGGTTTAGAACCAGTGAAGAGGAATCGGACTTCCTGAAAGCATCTACTGAAGCATCTGTTTATCTGCAGCACTTTGTTCTTTTACAGCAGTGTTAATATATTTAATTCACTAACCAGCTGGCCCTAAATATTAGTTAATAAGTAGCTCTTACAAGCACCAAATAAATTACTTCCCACACAACTGTCTTCCCTATTCCCCTCAAAAGTTTCATAACTTGAGAAATGGGATTTTTTTTTTCAGACCTCACAATTACTGCTTAAATTGTACTAAGTATAAATATCCAAAGATATATAAAGATGAAAATAGATTTTCAAATCTCTATTACACATTTCCAAACTTTTAGATTCCATTTCTCTACAAATAAAAATATTAAGTGGCAACCCTCAATGGAGTTTTAACTTTGCTTATTCACTGAAAATCTTACACATACCAGAGTCTCATTTTACTTATAGGATATGAACGAATATAATAAATATCCCTTAAAAGCTTTTATTTTTAGTTTAGAACATGCTGCCAAAATGGTAAAAAGAAAAAAGAAAGGCATGTTAAGCTACCTATGATTTTCATAAAAATATATACACTATAAACAGTAGTCACCATGACACTATTACTTAGACACTGTGTGATTCACATCTACCCTTAGCTATGCTAACTAAAGTGTGAAAAAGATCGTAAAACTAACGTTTTCTAAAATAATTATAGTTTTTTGTTTTGTCCTTCAGGTAGGTCCAGTCAAGTAAGAGATCAATATTTAAGAAGTCATCATGCCTTTAACAACCTTATCACTCAAAAGCAATTGGTAATTCTCAGATTTCACCAGGTACCTCCGATGAATACTTGTAAGCTTCCAAGTGTTTAAACACTCCTGAAGATAAAAGTTGTCCCTTATTACTCCCTTTTACAAATCCATATAGATCAAGCAGAGAAAAGTTTGCAACCTTACTCAGACACCCATGGTAAACAGACACACCCTAAAGCCAACCCACTCTTTCTGGAGGTAGGGGAGACGTTAAGACTCTGGCAAAATACTGACTCCATTTCTTTCTGAGACTCCAAGAATCAGGGTGAAATATGACCTAGAAGATCTCCAGTCTTCTGATAATGGTGCTAATTTTAGAGCTACCTGGGTACTACCTAGGGCCAAAAGGCAAGAATAAGTTAACTTCTAATTTCACCCTGGAGTCAAACAAGTCAAAGAAAAAACTTTAAGGTAACCACTGAGAAAACAAAACAGAAACAGTTATTTAATACTTATTTTTTAAAACATCAGAAATATATATTTTAAATAGGCTCATTTCACAAAGATATAGTTTGCAAAAGAACACAAAACAGGGATGCCTGGGTGGCTCATTTGGTTAAGCATCTGCCCTTGGCTCAGGTCATGTTCTGGGGTCTTAGGATCGAGCCCCACATTGGGCTCCTTGCTTGGCAGGCAGTCTGACTCTCTCTCTCTCTCTGGCAAATGAATGATTGGAATATTAAAAAAAAAAAAAAAAAACAATGGGTAAGATATTAATTTATTAATAAATTCTATATAAACACTACTTAAAAAGCTAAATAGTATGTTTCCATAGGCATTCATTAATCTACCAGAAATGGAAAAGAGGTAGAAAAGGACAAAATCACCTGAAAGCTACAAATAAACGTTTTCCTTCCTTTGAAATAATTAACAAAAAGAAAATGGGGGCAGATTATGAATTAATTTCTAATCCAACTCTCAAAATTTATCAAATTGGAAATCTAGTATGTATTTTTAAAACTTATGGTAGCAGGTTCTCTTTAGAGTCTCACCCTACTTCACACCTCCAAAAACAATTAAGGAATTAAATATGATACATGATGCAAGCAAGGAGGCAAACAGTATGAAAAACAAACTGTACTGATAATACTCTTTTCCTTAGTTTGTATAGTAGGCATATGTTTGTATGTATCAAATGTAAGTTTCTGAGTGTTTAAAAAATATAAAAAACTAAACAACATGGGGCGCCTGGGTGGCTCACTTGGTTAAGGATATGCATTCAGCTCAGGTCATGATTCTGGGGTCCTGGAATCAAGCTCTACTTTGGGCTCCCTGCTCAGCAGGGAGTCTGCTTATCACACTCCCCTCTACCCCTCCCTACTGCTTGTGATCTCTCTCTCTCAAAATAATGAAATCTTTTAAAAAAAGCGCTAAACCATAAAAAAAGGAAAAAGAGTAAGCTGAACATACTTCTCAGTATTAGAAACAGTGCAATATATGAAATCATTAAAAAACAGATTAAATACTGGGGAGAGTGGAGGACAAAAAACTTAGAAAATCTGTTTTTAGCAAAAATGACCGACTAGAAGCCCAGAGAAACCTTCCTATTAAAGAGTACCTAAAAAAAATGTATAAATTTACAGATAAAACTGTAAAAATAGTTAAATGCATGTCTGCACCCATAAAAATTACAAGAAATATTCTGAGCACAGAAAGAAAAAATTGAGAGAAGTAATCCAGTGCTAAAGGAGAGATGGTCTCTATAACCTATACAAGGTAGCATCCTTAGATGAGAGAATACACATAATGCCAGGAACCCCAACTTAAATACTCTCAGGGGGTAAGCTAAAAGGAAAACACACACACACACGATAAAAATACCTGATTATAATCAACAGATAAAAGAACATGACGGTAACTCTGGATAACCTCTAGTGCTAAATATGAAGAGAAAGAAATGGATTCATGAAAGAGAAGTTAAAGAGGAAAACAGACATCCAGTTAGAGTTCTAAAATAAAAGAAAAATGATGTAAAAACAATATTTCAGGGGCACCTGGGTGGCTCAGTTGGTTAAGCGACTGCCTTCAGCTCAGGTCATGATCCCGGAGATCCGGGATCAAGTCCCACATCGGGCTCCCTGCTCCGCGGGAAGCCTGCTTCTCCCTGCCTCACTCCCCTGCTTGTGTTCCCTCTCTAGCTGTGTTTCTCTCTGTCAAATAAATAAATAAAATCTTAAAAAAAAAAAAAAAAACAACAATATTTTAGGAGACTTTTCTAGAACTGATGAAAGACATCCATCCACAGACTCAAGAAACCAAATACCAATTAGCATAATAAAAATATCTAGATAAACTTTTTTTTTAAATATTTTATTTATTTATTTGACAGAGAGAAACACAGCCAGAGAGGGAACACAAGCAGGGGGAGTGAGAGAGGGAGAAGCAGGCCTCCCGCCGAGCAGGGAGCCCGATGTGGGACTCGATCCTGGGTCTCCGGGATCATGACCTGAGCCGAAGGCAGTCGCTTAACCAACTGAGCCACCCAGGCATCCCTAGATAAACTTTTTAAAAACTAGATAAATTATACTGAAACTGTAACCACAGAGGAATAGTAATAATGGATAACAACAACAAAGAAGCCAACAGACAACAGAATAATACCATTAACATGGTAAAAGAAAATTATCTGTTGATCTGGAATTGTATCCTATACAAAGAAAGTAAATACAAAGACAAAATAAAGGTAGATTCAGACAAAGTCTGAGAATCTGCCCCCAACAGGATATCCCAAACATAAATTCTAAAATGGTAGAATGATGGAATGATAAAAATGGAATGATAAATCTAAATTTTAAAAATAATGTCTTATGGGTAAGAAACAAGGAAGCAGAACTTAAACTCATAATAATGATAATATATAAGCTTAGGAAGGTAATAAGCAGAGGTAAAGTATTCTAAGAATATTGTTAAGTATGCATACTAAAAATTCCCAGTATTTAAAAAAATTTTCCCCCAAAAATTTAATTCTCAAAAAGACTGCAAATTTGTAGAGGGGGAAAAAACTGACAAATAGAATCAATAAGACAAGAAAGAAGAGAAAAGATATGGGCAGAATAGAAAACTAAAAATAGGACATCAGCTATGAATACAAATATATTAGCAATTAAAATACACACAAGTTGTAAAAGGACTGAAAAAAGCTTCAGTAGAACACACATTTTATTTTTTTAAAGATTGATTTATTTATTTGAGAGACAGAGAGAGAGAGAATGAGGGAGAGCAAAAGTGGGGAGGAGGGGCAGAGGGAGAAGAAGAAGCAAACTCCCCCAATGAGCAAGGAGCCCAATGCCAGGCTCAATCCCAGGATCCTGGGACCATGACCTGAGCCAAAAATAGACACTTAACCAACTGAAACACTCAGGCCCCCTAGAAAATACATTTTAATGATGGATTTAAAATCAAACTGAAAACTCCAAGTATATGCTACTTAAAAAAGAAACACCTGGTGCCTGGGTGGCTCATGGGCTCATGGCTCATGAGAAGCCTCTGCCTTCTGCTTAGGTCATCATCTCAGGGTCCTGGGATCAAGGCCGGAATTGGGCCCTCTGCTCAGGAGGGAGCCTGCTTCCTCCTCTCTCTCTGCCTGACTCTCTGCCTACTTGTGATTTCCCTCTCTTTCAAATAAATAAATAAAATCTTTAAAAAAAAAGAAAGAAAGAAACACCTGGAAAATATAAACACACAGAAAGTAAAAAAGATGGAACACTACATAGGAGGCAAAAACTTACCAGAAGAAAGTGGACATAGCCCCATAATAAAATGGACTCGAGGGCAAAATGCAATAGTAGCAATAAAGCATTAAATAATGGGATGAAGTACATTAGGAAGAAAATTCCTTATCTGCCTGTATTTCAAAACAGAGCCTCAATGCACATCAAGAAAGTAAGCATATCTATAAAAAGAAATTGTCAAATTAATTACCAAGTGAAAGATTCTTTAACACACTTCTCTCAGCAATAAATCAGAGACTTAAAAATCAGGAATCAGGAAATTTCAGCAATATAAACAAGTGTGATTTCATCACATATCTAGAACACTGCACTCAAAAACCACCAACTATACAGTCTTTGTAAGCATACATGGAGTTTTTTTATTTTATTTTTTCTTAATAATTCTACACTCAAAAGTGGGGTTTGAACTCATAACCCTGAGGGCAAGAGCCACACACTCCACTGACTGAGCCAGCCAGCCAGCCACCGCCCCACATGGATTATTTTTTAAATATAACTTTTTAAAATTATTTTTTAAATATAAACACACTGGACCATAATGCAAACCTTAAGTATAGAACTAATACACATGTCACAGAATAACTGTAATTAATTAACCTAAAAATAATGAGAAAAAAAATCTGTATCTGTCTGTCTAGAAATTAAGATTCACATTTCTAAAAAAAAAAACAATTCAAAGAAATCTAATGATTATATTATTACTAAAGTATGAGACACAAATAATAAAACTTTGAAGTACAGGTAAACACAGTACTAAAGACGTTTCAATTACTAAAAGCTAGGGACGCCTGGGTGGCTCAGTTGGTTAAGCCACTGCCTTCGGCTCAGGTCATGATCCCGGAGACCCGGGATCGAGTCCCACATCGGGCTCCCTGCTCAGCAGGAAGCCTGCTTCTCCCTCTCTCACTCCCCCTGCTTGTGTTCCCTCTCTGGTTGTGTTTCTCTCTGTCAAATAAATAAAATCTTTTTAAAAAAAAAAATTACTAAAAGCTATAAGGATGAAAGGTTAAGAGCTAATCCCAAGAAGTTATAAGAAAAATAAAGGGAGAAGAAATCCCCAAAGTATTAAAAAGAAAAGCACCACAGAGAAAAGCATAGGAAAAACATGAGCTTACAAAACTTATCAAGACAAGTTTTTAGAAACCTGAATAAGCTACAACTACTAATAAAGAGAAAATTTACCTTTCCCAGGTGGGAGGAAAAAAGGAAGACAGAGCCCATATATCTACTGGTAAACTCTCCAAAGTTCTATAAGATCAAATACTTCTAATCTTAAAACAAAAATTACTGTACAGGAAAGGAAATACTCTAAAAACAATAGAATAAACAATCTTTCAAGTATACAGAATATTAACAAAAATATGGGTCATGCAAAAAAGAACTGAAATCACATATAATATGTTCACTGACCACAAAATTAGGCTAGTCTCCCAATAAGAGAAAGTTACCTACAAAATCCTAGAAACTTGGAAATTAACCAAAATACTTCTAACACATACATGCAGTAAATGGTTAACCCTGCCCTAACAGAAGTCTGGTCTTTGCCCTCAGCCAGTGAGACCTAATTTCTAAATACTTGGACTGTCTTCCTGATAAGAGTCATTTAGACTCTCTGCCTGAAGATAGTCTTTTTGTTTCTCTAAGGCCATAAGCCACCTCAGATAGTCTAGGCCAACAGTGTGATTTATAGTAGGGACTTCGGGTCACTGGGTGTTAAGCCCAACCTCTAGAGGGGCAAGAGACTAAAGGCAGCCAACCAGGAAATAATGACCTGGATGGCATGCATGACTTTGCATGTTCTCACACACTGTGAGAAAAGTAAACGCAGTCCACACAACTAACCCCACTGGGAGAAGACAACTGGAGACTCTGCACTTGGAACTCTCATGGACCCTGTCCTGTGCATCTCTTTCCCTGGCTGATTTCTACTGTATTTCTATTTGTATTGAAATAAACCATAACTAGCATATAAAAACCTTCAGTGAATTCTGAGAGTCCTAGTGAATTATTGAACCTAAAGTTAGTCCTATGGGCCCCCAAACCTGCAACTGGTGTCAAAAGTGAGAGTGGTTTTAGGGACAGGATTATGAGCAAAACAGGTAAAGGGGATTAAGAATTATAAACTTATAGTTAATAAATAATTCACAGGGATGAAAAGTACAGCATAAGGAATATAATCAATAATACTGTAACGACCTTGTATATCAACAGATGGTAACTACACTCATCACAATGAGCATTTCATAATGTATATAATTGTTCAATCACTATGTTATACACTTAAAACTATTCTCATATTTTGTGTCAACTACACTTCAATTTTAAAAATAAGATCTGAATGAGGGACTTGGAGGGAGGGGGGTAGGGGGATGGGAGAGCTTGGTGGTGGGTATTGCGGGCACCTATTGCATGGAGCACTGGGTGTGGGGAATGGGGAATGAATCTTGGAACACTGGAAAAAAAATTAAGTAACAATAAAAAAATGAAAAAATAAATAAATAAGATCTGTAGGCTAAATTTAAAAGCTTTAGAAAGAACTGTATTTTTGAGTGGAAGACAGCATGCATGGGGCAAGGGATTGGGGGGAACCCAAAGAGAGAGGATGAGAGACTCTTAAGCAGGCTCCATGCCTAGTGCAGAGCTCAATGGAGGGCTCAACCTCATGACCCTGAGGACCATAACCAGAGTGGAAATTAAGAGTCAGATGCTTAACTGTCTGAGCCACCTGGTACCTCAAGTACTATATTTTAAAATAATATAATTATGGAATATAATTTTAAAAATTTTCCTGTCTAAAAATACCTAAAGTAGTTTATGTTTTACTTGCCATAGCCTGACTTATATGCCATCCCGGATAGAGCTTAAATTGGTGACTTTACCCAGGGATTAATCAGCCCTGAGAATGGGGGCCATCTGCCTTCCAAGCTGGGAAACACCACCTCCCTGCTTAGAAGCAGCATATGACAAGGCTCAGACTCCACTGCATTTATACTTGAATCTTCTTCGGTATCTCTAGAATGATAATTGCAAACAACCTATAAAATGAATACGGTACATACTCTGAATTCTGCAAAGTGGCTCTGAATAATAAAGCTGATTTGACAGTTCTTAAAACACACACACACACACACACACACACACAAGATACAGCTTGAATACATCTAAGAATAGCTTAAAGGAAACTGACAATTGCAAAGTTATTGGAGTTCTCATACACTGCTAGTGGGAATAAAAAATGGTATAGTCACTTTGGCAAAACTTCAGTTTCTTATAAAGTTAATTATAGTTACCACAGAACCCAGCAAAGAGAAATAAAAACTTACGTTCACACAGAAACACACATATGAATAGTTATGGCAGCTTTATTTGTAATTGCCAAAACTGGAAACAACCCAAATGTTCTTGAACTAATTAATGGATGGACAAACTGTAATACTTACCAGTCAGCCACAACAAAAATACTGATCACACAACAGCACAGATAAACCTCAAATGTATTATGCTGAGTCAAAGAAGCCAATCTCAAAAGGCTATAAACATGATGTATGATTCCATTCATGTGACATTCTGGAAAACTACAGGACAGAAAACAAGTCAGTAACTACAAGGAGCTGAGAGTGGGGGCAAGAAGCTAAGTACAACAAAGCATAAGGAAATTTTGAGAGGTGATGGAACAGTTCTGCATCTCAATTGTGGTGCTGATATTGACAGTCTCTGAACTCTAGCCAGACTCCACTGAGTCCTTTCTCAGCTAGGCTTCAACTTTGGCCTGCAAAGACTTGAACAAAATACTAACATAGTTTCTAACAGCTCAAAATTGTATCCCTAAAATGACCCTAGTCCTAGTAAAGTGCCTGCCTGAGAAACTCACTGCTACCAAAAGAATCTATTTGTTCTCCAACACCTGAACACAGGACCTCTGTCTGCTCCTACCTTCCCACAGAGGAAGGTAGGAGCCTTGGATAAATGCCAGTCAGCCAACCCAGATGGTTTCACATAGACCAATTTCCCCTTCCAGCTTTTTGTAATTTATCACTCCCTTGACTCTACTGAAACCCTGCTCACCCCCTCTACTCCCTCTAAAACATGGAGTTACCCATGTACAAATCAAAGTAGAGTTCCATTTACACTGCACTCTTTTCCATGTTGCAATAATATTACTGGTTAAAATCTGTCCTTACTGTTTTAACTAGGGTCCAGTTTTTTTCATCTTTGACAATACACAATTGTATGCATTTGTCAAAATTCTTATTATCATACACTAAAAAGGGTGAATTCTATTGTATGTAAAATTATACCTCAATTAAACTAAGGAAAAGAATAATAACAGCAACAAGCTTATCAGGGATAATTCATTAGTATGTCAAAGAAAAATCATAGATGGTCATCTGAAATGCAGAAAAGTCACGACAAACACAAATTCTAGAATTTTTGCTTACATCAACAACTAAACGCACACACCCTTTCTCTAAAGCAAAAATAGGAAAACTAAGGTCAGAGGTTTAAATCCAAACCATGCCTATGTGCTAAAAGTGGTTTTTACATTCCTCAAGGTTGTAAAAAAAAAAAAAGAAAAGAAAAGAAAACAAAAAGAAAGAAAGAAAGAAAAGAAAAGAGAGAAAAGAAAAAAGAACATCCAACAGAGATCATGTCTGGCCCCACAAAATCTAAAACATTTATAATCTGGACCTTTCTAGAAAACTTTTGCTCACCCCTTGCTACTCAAAATGTGGACGATGTACCAACATCCTCAGCAAATATCAAGTTCCACCCTGAACTACTAAATCAGAATCTTTATTGTTACAGGAGAATAAAACCAAAGTATTACTTTTCCATCAGATGTGTCTTTATAACATCAGAGAACAACCAGTAAACACATAATAGAAGTAGTATATAAAACTCTAGGAAACACTAAGCAATATTTCTAGGATAAATCTACATCAATTCAGAGCATCAATTAAACCTAAATGATATTGTGACTGCAGGTTCTGAACCCAAAATTATAGCTGACTCAGCCCAACACCAAGATAAAATATTTTAAATCATTCTCCCAGAAAATGTGGTAAGCATTCATGCCATTAGCTAAGCATAATATAAATTACAAAGACACTCTAAGATTTTTAGGAAATATTTCTCTAATTATTTCATTTAACCCTTCATTTCATCAGAAGAAAAAAAGAGTGTCTGTATTTTCCCAAGCCCTTATATGGCATGCTAGTCATTTATCTCAGCCTCCCACAAGGACTTGAAAAATGGCCATTCTACAAATCCGGCCACAAATTGTTTAACTGAAAATTAGGTACAAGTATCACCTACATTGAAACTCTGTTCATATGTTTCCTCCTGGGAATGAAAGAGAGGAAAGCAGCATACCACATAAATGTAAGAGATATTTAGAGAAAATTACAAATACATATACAAAATATAATCATTACTCTATGAGCAAAGGTTATGTATTTGTTTGTATCAATACAAATTTTCCTCATATTAGAAGTCATTCAACAATATGATTGGTAATACACAGGTATGGACTTAGGACTCTCCCATATTCTGTAAGATGTGACAAATCCTGCAATACTTTTTAAAGCAAATGCTGAAAATATTAACAATAATATACTTTTCTACTAGTCCTACTTTAATTATACAACAATAACAACAACAACAACAAACTGTCCAGGGCTAAAATTTTTACTTGTGATTGCTTTGAAGTTAATGAACTAAATTCATTTAAAATGCACACTGTATATTAAGTTAAATATGAGCTCCTACTGATATCTTCTATTGTAACCCTCTATCATAAGTATCATTCTAGCCTCCTCTCATTGTTTATCTTTAACTTCCCACTCCAACAGTAAGAAACCTGGCTTCCACGACATACCATCTATTTTACGTACTTGTTTAATTCTAGTATGCCATCAGAATTGTTCATTGTACCTCTATGGGAAGCAACACTAACAACTAGAGTACACTGCTTATGTGCAGTTCCTTTTGCCTGTAGTCTTACAGGTTCCATGCAATTCCAAAGTTAATTAGGTCTGCACCTCTCCTCCCCAACTCTATCTGTGAGATTCTTTCATAATCTTAAGAGAATTAGATTTTTCTGTCTCAATCTGCAATATATCCTGGGATCTTCTAACCTCCTAAATGGTTTTTTAAACTGCATACATTAAGATTCACTTTCTGAGGTAAAGATGTTAAGTCTTCATAAATGAACAGTGTGCTTTTTTATGATGTTTCTCATCTTCTATAAACACAAAACATCTTACAAACGATTTTGCCGCTCATGCTTCAGGCAAACACACACATTTCCAAAGCCGTCTTCAATTCTACTAAACAGGATATAGAGTTTACAAGTTTGTAGTCTTATCTCCATGCACATACCACTTTTTCCACAATCTCTGAGGAGATTCATTTCAGAAAACTTTGCTTCCAGATTACTAATAGTTGTCTGCTCCTGATGAGGCTTTGAAGAAAACAATGTTACAGTTATGTAAGAAAACAGATTTCATCCTCTTTTACAACCAATTTCTGAGCGTTTCACTTACACTTATATCATTAATAAAGTAAAGAAAACTTACATAAAGACAATTATGAATTCATTTTATTGATTTCACTTCTACTTTGGTCTTGCTATATTTAAACTGAGATGATTTAGATTCACTTATTCAGCTCAGTCACACTGTAAAGATTCTTTTTAAAAGTCAGTCTAGTCTAAATAGTATTTGCTTACTATAGATTAACTATTTTAATAGATAACAATATTATTATATCCAATACCAATGGCTCAGGGAATTTGACTGAGGATATAAATAAGACGTAAGAGCATATAGGTTCTATTCCTGATAGCCTGCCTTAATCCAGATAAAAACCTCTGAATATTCCTAGAACCCATCTATCAGCACTAAAATTTCAGACTATACTATGTAAGATCCTTCTAGTTAGAAGTCACATTATTCTTTTCCCATGCTTCATGGATTCAGATTTTCAATGCAAAAAAGTAAAGCCCTGACTTCCAACTTCCAGTCCAGGATACAAGCAGCTGAGAAGCCATCACTCATTCTAACGACAAGCAAAAACCTGAACAAACTGAAAAATCGACAATTCTTAGATCCATCAGAGAAGTAGGGTTACAAAGCAAACTGCGGCCCTCAAAACTGGAGACAAGCAAATCCAGAGAGTCACAACTTACAAGAACAGAAACCTATAAACAGAAACCTCCATGGGAACCAGTACCAGGGTAGGAAAACCAGAACTATATTTGACTTGCAAGAGGCTTAGTGTGGACAAATTTGAAAGTTAAAAATTCCAGAGGGAACCAGTCATGCAGGGGCCCTCATACTTCTTTAAGTTTTACCTCCAGAAACTCTACCAGGTCCTCACAGTGAAGATCAAGGAAAAATCACCTCATGCTTCCAGCAGTGGGAAGGATAAGCGAGCCATTTTTAGATACATCAGCACATTTTATTCTTCTTAAAAAGGCCTGTCCTCAAGAGTAACAATTTTACCAGAGCCTAACTGGTTGGGATTTTAGCAGGGCCTAACTGACCTAAGGGAAGGGAATTACCCAACTCCATCCCGCAGCCATCCTGCCCCACCTAAGGGGCGGTAGAAAAAAACCTGAGAAGCATAGCTCACAGCTCAGGAGAACAGGCTCACTAAAAGACTAAGACCTTATCACAGAATTATAGAATGCTTCTCCTCTTTCAACACCTCAACACGTTACTAAAGGCCTATTTACTACAATTCCTTTTACCCAGTATATCACAGCCAGCTTTTAACAAAAAATTATAAGCCATAACTAAAGGGAAAACAATCTTGAAGAGATAAGGCAAACATCAGAAACAGACTCAGATATGGTAGGGATGCTGGAATTTCAGACTACGAATTTTAAACAACCATGATTCATATGCTAAGGACTCTAATGGAAAAGATAGGCAACATATAAGAACAGAAGAATAATGTGACCAGAAATCTGGAAATTCTAAGAACCAAAAAAATATTGGGGATCAAAAACACTATAACAGAAATGAATGCCTTTTTATAAAAAAAAAAAAGGTTTTATTTGTCAGAGAGACAGAGGGAGAGAGGGTACAAGCAGGGGGAGTGGCAGGCAGAGGGAGAAGCAGACACCCCACTGAGAACTCTGGGATCATGACCTGAGCTGAAGGCAGATGCTTAACTGACTGAGCCACCCAGGTGTCCCAAAATGAATGCCTTTAATGGACTCATTAGTAGATAGGACACAGCTGAGGAAAGAATCTGCATTTACAAATATGTCCATAGAAATAGTCAAAGAGGAAAAAAAGATGGGGGGGGGCATGGAAAACAGAACTGTGGAATAACTACAAAAGATATAGCATATGAGTGATGAGAATACCAGAAGGAAAAGAAAAAAAGGAATATTCGAGGCAGTGATAACTTAGAATTTCTCCAAATGTCAGATACCAATCCACAGATCCAAGGAGCTCATGGAACAGCAAAGTAGCATTAAAAAAACAAAAAAACAAACAAACAAAAAAAAAAAACCTAAGTATATCCTATTCAAAATCTGGAAAATCAATGATGTAGAAAAAATATATATAGGAAAAAATACAGAAAGAAAAAAAAAACACCTCATATACAGAGGAGCAAGGATAAGAATGGCACCTGACTTCTCAGAAATCATGCAAGCAAGAGGAGATTGGAAAAAATATTTAGAGAGGTGAAAGGGGGAAAACCCACCAAGCTAGAATTCTGTACCCTGCAAAATTACCCTTCAAAAGTGAAAAAAGATGTTCTCAAACATAAATTGAGGGAATTTATTACCTATGGACCTGCCTTGTAAGAAGCTCTGCAGAGAGATGGAAAATGACATGAGTAAGAAACTTAGGTCTGCGTTAAAGAAAGGAAAGTGTTAGAGAAGGAATAAAGTGAATATAAAATTAAAACTTTTAACACAGAAGGGATAAATTAGAAATATTTTGTTCCATTCAATTTTGCTATGAACCGAAAATTGCTCTTAAAAAAAAGACAAAGCCCTGTTTTAGTTTGCTCTTCTATAAAGCCTGGTACTCATTTGTACCGGTCAGTAAGATTGGTACCAAATCTTCAATTGGTACATTTTCCCAAAGACAGCTAAATTATGTATCCACAGAAAGGAATAAGATCAAGCCCAGTGGAGGGATCCAGCCCAGTGTCAGGCTCTGCACTCAGTCAACAGTCTTCGTAGAGATTCTCTCCTTCTGCAAACCCCCATGCACACATATTCTCTAATAAATAAGTAAATCTTAAAAAAAAAATTAAACTATGAGGTAAACACGTTGACTACATCACTTTATCTTTCCAAAAGTAAAAAATAATCGGGGTACACATTAAGGAGTAGGTTTGGTTTTGGCTTACTTGTTTTGTTTGGGCAGTTAACCTAGCTTAGAAACCTTTGATTACCTAAAAGTACTTAACATTAAAGTTGCTAAATTCAACTAGCTGTGTATATATATTCTGCAAAGGCTTTTTATCAGCATTATTTTTTTAAAAGATAATTTTAGTATCCTTTAGGAAATCTAAGAGTGTTTGATAAATATATCCTGTGGCTTCTCAAAAGCCAGGCTATAGGCTCATATAGAAGAAACCTCTCTTCAGCAACAATTATTACTAACTCTCCAATTATGTGGTCTATTTGGCCCCTAATTTATTTTGGCTTCAATGGGTTCTATTTTGGCTTTGACTTAAGAGAAAATAAACATTCTTACTTGATACTGAAGAATTAAATATATATGGTTACAGCACCAGTCTGCCAGCACCAGTTTCCCATCTGCTATTCATCAAAAATCACGAACCATTACCAGGTTATATGCTGTTCACTAGTTTCCATGCAAATGTAATTTTATTGTTGTATCTGGCCTGATATTCACTGCAATACTTTCTGGAAAATAAAATTTAAAGGAAGTGACGGGTAGAAGACAGGCTTTATTTTATTGTATTATTTTTTTAAAAAGACTTACCCTGAGACCATGACCTGAGCTGAAGGCAGAGGCTTTAACCCACTGAGCCACCCAGGAGCTCAAGACAGGCTTTATTTTAATTAGGAAGTAATTACAGTAAGTAAAGAAATATTAAGTTCTTAAAACATCAGAATTTCTTATGCCAGAAAGTAAAAATATCTCAACCAACAATCAGACTACATTCCAGCCATTTTATACAAATTTGTCTTATACAAATTTATTACATTCCAAAGTATATAATGTCTACAATTAGGTAAGGGTAAAATAATAAATTTGTCAAAATATTCACAAACCCCTAATCTAGTACATTACTCAATCTGAATCCAGTTTTCCCTGACAAAAATACTCAAAAACGATCAGTTTCAATAAACCTAAACAGAAGGGATAAATTTTCACCCTTTACAAGATGTAATTACACACAATGGTGGCTAATTAAGAAAACATTTAGAATTAAGTCATAAAAACTAAGTGAACTAGATCTATACTAGATCATAAATCTCTTCATGATCCTTGAAGTTACTTATATAATCCTACCTATAATTAAAAGAAGTCATTAATACACATATTAGTAAGTATGAATAATGCTCAACTATCATGTACATATATCTACAGTAAGAAAAGGCAGTATTTAAAAACATGAAAGTTAGAATTTCTATTGCTGATAATTTAGTAACAAAATAACCAGAAATCTCTCCTTTCACAAAATCTCCAGAACCACTGGTTAGTCTTTTTATTTGATTTACACACTGCTATCGTCTGAATGTTTGTGTTCTCTCAAAATTCATATGTTGAAATTCTAACACTCAAAGGTGACAGTGTTAGCATGTGGAACCTTTGGGAGGTGCTTAGTCATGAGGACAGAGCTACAAAGTAAACCATAGGCTGTTCCACCACGTGAGGACATAGCAAGAAGGCACCAGCTATAAACAAGGAAGGGGGCCCTTACTAGAAGGGGACCACACTGATGTCCTCATCTTGGACTTCCCAGACTACAGAACTGTGAGCAATAAATTTCTGTCATTATAAGCCACCGGTTATAAGAAACTAGATAGTATTTGTTAAAGACCCCCAAAAGACTAAGACATACATACACATAATAAAGATAAAAATACTCTTAAATGTACAGCTAAAGTTTCATGAAAGTAGGAGAAATTTACAGAGATCCAAAAACGAACAGGGAGGTAAAAAGCAGTACATGTTTGATGCTACAACATCCTGAAGGATTTTCTAATCTCAGAAACTGAGGGACTTGTGTTTCAACAGCAAAACAGGGAAGAAGATAAAGCCTTGACACGTAAGAAACACTGTGTTAGAAGTAAGATTCTTGCACAAAGCACAGACCCTCAGGGAACAATAAAGTAGAAAAAATCTGCCATTGGCAGAGAAAGGTAAAGAAGCTTTTCAGTCTTGGCCTAGGCTCTGAAAAGGTGGGAAAAATCATCAAAAACTGTAACCACAACATTCCCATCACATAGGTTTAGAGTTTGAATTAATTTTCTGTAACATGGTACAGGAACTTCTAACTCAAAAAAATAAATACAAAAAGTAATCTCAGCTGAATGAGATAATACAGATGTACACATTTGTCAAAACTACACAATTAAGGTGTCTGTACATTTTACTGTATAGAAATTATACTTTAATTTACGAAAAAAACCTAAAGTTGTTCCTGGAAACACCTGCAGGGTGCCTGGCAGAAGCAAATGAAAACCTCTCTGGAGGAATATGCACTTGCATGAGGCCACTCAGGATTCTCAGATAAGCCCTCTGAAGATCAGCTCATAATCCAAAACTATACGACGTCTAAGGAAACAGGTCATCTTAAGCAAGAATCAGCAAATAAAACAAAGAACACAAGTGAATTTCCAAGAACTTCAGACAATTGAGCAAATCTAATAGAAATTATAAATATTTAAAATGCTTAAAATGCATAAAATATGGAATAAAATACATGAGATAAAACATCATAAAACAGTAACAAATATCCCTAGTGAAATAACAGAAAAAAAATGTTCCTCATGGATGTTAAAACAATCAACTGATGAGGAACTGGATATTGGTACGGTACAGAAGGATCATCCCACAAATTATTCACAGGATACAAGAAGAAAAACTCAGCTTTATAATAAAGATATTAACTTTCAGCATCTGAACCTACTAAACAATCTCAGTAACACTACAAGTAGGACAAGACATCATATACTTTCTGATGTGATGAATACAAAGTCCTTAGTACTGTGCTGCCTATGAAGCCTTCATGCAAAAACTGAATTTGTCACGTAAGTCTTCTATTCTAAATCTCATAAGAAATATAAAAGAATAAAAATAAGTCAAACATCACAAGAATCTCTTAGAAAATCCAAAATCTAAAACATTCTCATGGACAACTGCACAATCTTTCCAATAAGTTAACAGGATGAGAGAGGAAAAAGGTGGGGGTTGGGAGGGGGATGCTGTTAGAGAAACTTTAGAGGCATAACTAAATGCAACTTGTGAACCTTGTTTTGGATCCTGATTCAAACATATCAACCATAAAGGACATTTCTGAGACTATTTTGCATAGAGTAATTTAGAATATTAAAGAATTGTTCATTTTGAAGTGTGTGGAAGATAACAGTACTGTGGTTATGCAAGAAAATGTTTTTGTCTTTCTAGAAGGTAAAATGAAGCATTTACAAGTGCGAGATCACTGTGTGGGTTTGCTTTAAAATACCTGAGCTAAGGGAGCCTGGGTGGCTCAGTGGGTTAAAACCTCTGCCTTCAGCTCAGGTCATGATCTCAGGGTCCTGGGATCAAGGCCAGAATTGGGCTCTCAGCTCAGCAGGGAGCCTGCTTTCTCCTCTCTCTCTGCCAGCCTCTCTGCCTACTTGTGATCTCTCTCTCTTTCAAGTAAATAAATAAAATCTTAAAAAAAAAAAAAATACCTGAGCTAACAAAATAGCCTAAATGTCTAAACATAAGAGGGTGGTTGAATAAATTATGGTACATTCATACAAAAGAATACTACTATCATTGTAAAAAAAAGAATGAGGAAGAGATCTATAGAATATTTAGGATGTACTGTTAGTAAGAAAAAGATTATGCAAAAGAGCACTTTAGTATGTTACCTTTTCAGGTAAGAAAAAAGAATATAAGAAAACACTCATGTTTTAGTTCATTTATGCAAAAAGGATTTCAAGAAGATAGAGCCAAAAATTAATAAGAGTAGGTATCTATAAATAAGAGGGAACAAACAAGAAAGAGAGGAAGGACACTACTAAGAGTATTCATGTCACCTCTCTTAAAACCATGGCAACTGTTTCACATAACTCCAATATAAATCAATACTTAAAATCCGCTAGGATATTGGGATGGATATTCAAAATGAATACAAACTGTGAAAAATGTATTACAAATGAATAATATAGCCACACTGCAACAGGTAAGACAGAAACTACCTAAATTAATTTGGAAAACAGTATTTTGACTCTGCAGACAGTAGTTTCATAGTATTATATTCTAGACAGTAAATTTGTTGCTCAAAAGAGTACAGGTTAACAATTCTGAAACCCTTGCACACTACAACTGCACATAATATATGACTATTGTATATCTGATAAATATTTGATATTTATATTGATAAACCAAGTGTCTCACCGTCATAGAACTGACCAAAAAAGGAAAGGGACAAGGCTATAATGTAATACCATGGTGGTGGATGGGAACTGGATTGTAGGGGAGATATCAATATGAACTCATTTTTTTTAATACATAAAGATGAAAACACACAACCACATGGATGTGCATACATCCATGTATGTCTAGGGCTTAAAAGTAATGAAAACCTAGTATCAATGACCACACCTAGCTTCTAGATCTTAGTTTCTAAATACCATCTGCCAATAAAAGGAGACAGAGCTCCTTGGAGAAATGGCTGATTCTAAGTGCGAAGCAGAAAAAGGATGAGTCTGAAACATCTACTGTCAGACCACTAAAAAAGTACTTAAAAAATGATGAGGGAGAGGCGCCTGTAGTTGGTTAAGCGACTGCCTTCAGCTCAGGTCATGATCCCGGAGACCCGGGATTGAGTCCCACATCAGGCCCTCTGCTTGGCAGGAAGCCTGCTTCTCTCTCTCTCACTTCCCCTGCTTGTGTTCCCTCTCTGGCTGTGTTTCTCTGTCAAATAAATAAAATCTTAACAACAACAAAAAAAAAATGATGAGGGCCTATCAAAAGGACACAGGGAACAAACTTGCAGGAGTTCCCAATGGCCAAATCTGCAACACTTTGAGCAAGAAATGATGATAATAATGGACTATAATCTATACAATAAAAGAAAAATGCCCATGAGTCCATACTAATATAAATAACAATAAAGGGGGGGGGCTGGGTGGCTCAGTGGTTAAGTGTCTGCCTTTGGTTCAGGTCATGATCCCAGAGTCCCAGGATCGAGCCCACATCCAGTTTGCTTCTCCCTCCCCAGCACTTCCCCCTGCTTGTGTTCCCTCTCTGGCTGTGTCTCTCTCTGTCAAATAAATAAATAAAATCTTAAATAAATCAGTGCAAAGGACAAGACAGCTCTTCATTAAAGCAGAATTTATTTTTTTTTAAGATTTTATTCATTTATGTGATAGAAAGAAACACAGCCAGAGAGGGAACACAAGCAGGGGGAAGTGCAGGAGAGGGAAAAGCAGGGAGCCCGATGCCAGGCTTGATCCCAGGACTACCAGGTTATGACCTGAGCCTGAAGGCAGATGCTTAACGATTGAGCCACCCAGGTGCCCCATAAAGTAGAACTTAACTAATAATACATGTAGGAGGAGCAATGGAGCTAGAAAAATCATCATGTGTCAAACACCATAGCAATAACTGTCGCAGGCAAAAACCATCAAAGAATGCTTAAATTATTGAATAAAAGTATAATGAGAAACGAGATAAATGCATAACTTCCAATAATTACTACAAGGAAAAAATAGTAAACATAGTTAAAAAAAAAAAGACTCTGGCGGACAACACCAAAGTAGGTAATCAAATGTAACATCACCAGTATCCACATCATGTACCCTGTTGATACAATGCCCTGAGAAGAGCACACGTCAGTTCTATGGTATTCTTGCCAAGAAAGTATAACCTTAATCAAATCATAAGAAAACACAGACAAACCCAAATTGAGAGACATTTTACAAAATGACTTCAAAAGGTAATCTTCAAAAGGTCAAGGTTATCTAAAATGTCCCAGATTAGAAAAGACTACAGAAATAATAGCTAAATGCAATATGGGATCCTAGACCAGAAAAAGGACACTAGTAGGATAAATGGAGAAATATAAATATGGTATACAGACTAGTGAATAACATTATATCAACATTAATTTCTTGGTCGAGATTACTGTTCTATGGTTAAATAAAATGTTAATATTAACGGATGCTGGGTGAAAATTATACAAGAACTATGTACTACTTTTGTAAGTCTAAAATTATTAACACACTATTCTCTCTACTTTCATGTAAGCTCACATTTTCTCATCGTAAGCCTTTTAAATGAGGGGCACAAAGAACTTCTAGAAGAGCAAAATATAGTCACTGGTATTAAAAACAACAGATTTATTAAACTGCAAAATTAGGCACATCTGAGGAAAGAATTCGTTATCTGGAAGACAAGCGAAAAAATAAGGCACATAGTAGCTGAGAGAGAGACAATATGAAAACAAGATTAAGAGGCATGGAGCACAAAATCAGTCCATGATACATCAAGCAGGAGTTCCAAGGGAATCTAAGGATGATGAAGGAAAAGTAAGAAATAATGCATAGTAAGTTTCTAGAACTACCAGAAAACAATAATGATTAGATTCTACAAACATGAATTCTAAGCAGGATATGTAAAAATAGAGCCACAACTAGACACAGGGTAGGAAAAGCTACAAAATATCAAAACTTAAGAGATGCATAGGGGCTGCTTTTAAACAATCAGGAAAAAAAAAAACCAAACAGATAAAGTACTTACAAAGCATTAGTAATTAGGAAATACCAGACTTTTCAGAGCAACAAGTAAAATCATAATACCCTCCAGAAACTGACTGAAAATAACATCCAGATTCCATCACCAACTAATTATTCAAGAATGAGGGCAAATTAAATATATTTTCAGATAAAGACCAAGAGTTTACCATTAAGCAACTTTTCTTGAAAGAAATATTCAAGAACATACTTTGAGCAAAAGGAAACTGAACCCAAATGAAGTAAGTGGTTGCAAAAAGCAATGGTAAAATAAGAAACTGATAGAGTGAGTAAATCTAAAAACAAAGAATTTATAAAACCCCCCTTTAAATAAAGCTACCATGTTGCATTTTCAAAGTAATTCAATTTGTAAAACAAAATACACTGCTTCAGCGAGATACTTTTTCATGAAGAAAAAAGCACCAAAAGTGGAACTGGAAAATCTCAACTAAGAATCTGGCTGTCTCTTATTTTAGCCAGGGTCTTGGTTTCTTCAACCACAAAGTAAAAGCATTTAGCTATAAGATCCTCAAGATTCCCTATTAGATCTAGGATTTAATGGGTAGAAAATAGGTTTCCTCAGTTTACCAGGATCTTTCAAAACTGTAAGTTGTTGAGCATTTGGAGCAAGATCCTTCACATACAGAACCAGTATTTTCAAAACAAAGCCCAGTACGAAGCTTTATATTTTAGGATAATTGGCTATGTATTTCTATGCAAAAGCTATGGAAACTAATACAATCTCCAGGAAAGAATAAAGAAAATGATGTACTTTAAACTGTTCCACATTTCAAGAGCTAACGAAGAAGGAAGGAAAAGGGTGGTCCAGGTGGTAGGAAAACAAAACAGTATAAAAATCAGGAAGTCTTAAGAGAAAAATTTCTACAAGGAATACAGCATCAATGTTAAACGTTAAAAAAAGTCATTTTGGGGCACCTGGGTGGCTCAGTTGGTTAAGCGACTGCCTAGGGCTCAGGTCATGATCCAGGAGATGGGGATCGAGTCCCACATCAGGCTCCCTGCTCGGCAGGAAGCCTGCTTCTCCCTCTCTCACTCCCTCTCACTCCCTCTGTTTGTGTTCCCTCTCTGGCTGTGTTTCTCTCTGCCAAATAAATAAAATCTTAAAAAAAAAAAAAAAAAGACTAAAAAAAATAAATAAAAATAAAAAAAATTTAAAAAGTCATTTTAAGGGTGCTCTCGGTGGCTCAGTCAGTTGAGCCTCTGCTTTTGGCTCAGGTCACGATCCCAAGGTCCTGGGATGGAGGCCCCGCATTGGGCTCCCTGCTCAAGAGAGTCTGTATCTCCCTCTGTCTCTCGTTGTCTTGTGTGCATGCTCTCTCTCCCTAATAAATAAAATCTTAAAAAAAAAAAAAAAAAAAGGCAATCATTTTAGTCCTATTTCACAAATTAGTTATCTGGCAAACTCCTTCTAAAATCTTAAAGGCTCAATAGCACAAATACCTGGTGCCAGTCAGAACTAATTTACTGCATTTCTAAAGAGCCAGTCACAGTAGAATAGAGCAAGGTACATAAGACCACCACCAAAATACAGAGAGCCAAAACTCAGTTTAAAGGTATCCTATTCTTGCATCTCACAAAATTTCATTCTTCTTTCTGTTAAGACTTAATTAAAAGGTCAGTGCTACAAGCAAGGAAAGCTCTTTTTAAAAAGCAAAACTATTGGGGCGCCTGGGTGGCTCAGCTGGTTAAGCGACTGCTTTCAGCTCAGGTCATGATCCCGGAGACCCGGGATCGATCCCACATGGGGCTCCCTGCTCGGCGGGAAGCCTGCTTCTCCCTCTCACTCCCCTCTCTTGCTTGTGTTCCCTCTCTCGCTGTGTTTCTCTCTGTCAAATAAATAAATAAAATCTTAAAAAAAAAAAAAAAGAAATACGTCTAAAAATAAAATAAATAAATAAATAAATAAATAGCAAAACTATCAAGAGACAAGGCTAGGTGAAGTCATTTAGTTATACTACAAATATTCCTTTTCAATGTTCCTTCAATAAAAGTGGGCCTGGAGATATGGGACATAAAAAAAATTGACTATATAATCGCAACTCAGTCTAAGGGTAATGGATATTACTAAATATAAAGAACTAAAAACTGGATGAGGGTTAAGTTTTTTTTAAATAAAAGGAAAAACCCTACACTAACATTTGAGAATATACATATATATATACACACACTTATTTATTCTTAAAAAGTTGTTTGTTTTTCCATTTTCAAGGGCCTTGAATTATATCCCAGAGGTTAGTAAAGCCAAGCCAATAATCCAGATTTCCTGAATTAGTAGCTTTTCTAACACATTTCTCTTAAATTTGGGATAATATCAAAACCCCACCACCAAACTATATTGAATCTATATAATCTGCCTGAAAATAACTGGCTACAGTTCTCATTCTTCAAACAAAAAGAATCTTTTGACATTTTAAGATATTTTCTAATTTACATCCAGTGGAATCAACAAACTGTTTTTAGGGGTCAAACAGCCATAAAAAAGGAGGTTGAGTATGATGATCTATACAATAAGGGCAATAGAAACAAAATTTTAAGAATCTGTTCTGTAGAAACACATTCTAAGTGTAGCATACCTAAATAATGGACTTGTATAATGTCCATAATGTGCAACTGTAAAATAAAAATTTTAAAATTACTCAGTACTTATTTAAATATCTCACTTTTAAAAAAATTTAATGTCAAACTAAAAGGATTCCATCATTTTAGGGATGAGAAAACTGAAGTCCAAAGAATAAAGTGACTTGCTGGTAAATAAGACAGCTACATGTGACATGAAATAAGCTCTATTATCTTGGTAAGCTGAAAAAACTAAAAATCTTAAATATGCTTTAAGTAAACAATTGTAATCAAAACCATACTGAGGTAGAATTCAGGAGATGATGCTAAAATTTGTATTTGCTTAGAAAACACTTTCTCCTCTAACAAGGAAAACTAACTGGATTATGAAAGAAAGTATAAGGCCCGGTCACTCAAAAATATTTATTGAACACAGTTTATGTGGTAGGAATGATTTTAGTCAGCTGGAACATACCAGTGTAGAAAACACTTCTAAACATACTCAAGATATGACAATTACATGTAATTGTTAAGAGAAATTATGCATTATTTTTTTCATTGCATTAGTTCCAGAAGCATTTTTAAAACAGAACTTTTAGTGTTTTAAATATTCTAATCATGATAAAAATATATTTTAAAAGTATCTCTCAAAGCTGTTCAGTACAAATTCACTTCAGACTGAATCACTAAAGTTTAACTTTTTAAAAAATATTCAAAAGAATCTGAAATATGAACAGATCCTTAACAAACAAACAAACAAAAAACCCTTAAAATTACTTTATCTGTACTGAAACAGCTGGCCCTCAACATCACTAAGATTAGTATAGTCGTTGTGGAACAGACCAAGAAACTCCACAAGTAGAGCAGCCAAGAATCAGGAATTACCCCTCACTAAAAGGACAGTGCTTCCTCTAAGTATGGTTGTTCATTTCTGCAACAATTTCTATACACACATTTTCCTGTTCCTTATTCTGAATTCTACATTGCCATCACTCAAAAGAAAAAAAAATTTCAGACTAACAGAGGCCAAATTTAGGGAGGGAAATAAAAATCTTCCTTCAGTCTAGGCTAAATGGACTGATTACACAAAGAACTCCATACATCCGAAAGCACACAGATGTCTGCACTAGTTCCCAGGGCTCAAACAATACCAGTCATTCAGTAGCTTTCCTTTTACATAAGCTGATGTGAGAGAGTTCAGTCAGCTCTTCTGAACCTTATAACCCAGGATACTGGAACTCTGATAAAGCCTACACTTTCCTTCAGCACTGTTTTCATGTACTTTCTCTGGAAAGTAAACTTCTTTTCTCTCCCCAAAAATAAATCTGGAAATCATCTCTTCTTTTATAAGTGATGTACTCAATCTAAAATTACTTTTCCAGTAAAACAATCCTTAACATAAATCTAAGATCAACACTGAAGACTGATAGAATATATTTTTAAATGCATGAGTTTAAAATATAATTTTACACTCCACCACATTAACTACCAAATGTATACCATTTGGCTGCATTTAATTTCACTTGTGTAATTTTAGAAATAGCCATATGACACATAACTCTCCAAAAATTAAAAAAGATTTTAAGAACAGGGGAAAGGGTAAATTTACACATTCATACAAATAAGCAACACTAATCACAACCATCAAAAATAATGAAAAAAATATTTCACTGAGTGTTTGACCAAAATTTAAGGCCTCAGGAAAAACAGTGTTCACTGATCATCCCTTAGAAGCTTAAACAACACTACTTTCTACCTTCAAAGCACACTTTTATTGACTCTTTCAGTAATATTCTTGATAAGCTGAACCTCTGGCAGTTTTTCACCTTCAATACTGGGAAGTTTCATGGGAAAATTAAAGCCACAGAAACTCTAATGTATTTTTTAATAGTATGGTAAACTTACTTCCTAAGACACTTACCAGATCTGACACCCAGAAGTAAAGCTCATTAGCTTAGGGCACAAAATGAGAAGGATTCGTTTAATCATTAGATGATTAGATCCTGAGTATTCAAGAATTACCTATAAATTCAGCTCCCTTGAATATATACTATCATGAAATCATTATCCCCCTGTAGAAATGATCTAGATGCTGCTATGGAATTGTGGTAATCAAGCTATATTACCCACCCCTCCCTCTTTAAGAGCTCCTGTGACTCTTCCAAGTCCCTTTAACATTCTTCCTCTCTCCACACACATTCCATATAATACTAATAAACATGCTTTTGAAGAAGGAAAAGTTCTCTCATCCAAGTTTTCTGCCATTAAATTGATGGTGAATCCTTCGAGATATTCCCCCCTCTCTCCCCAACAAGCATATAAAAAGCAGAGCTCTAAACATACTATTTAAAAAATATTTGGCTAAACTGCTATCACTGATTTTACAGTTATAAGATTAAATTTGTGAAAAACAATTTTTTAAGAAATATTTCTCTTTTCACCAAAGTACTATTCCCTGATGACCACTGAGAGCACCAAATATTCTATAAAGCAGCAACCTCGCCAGCATTTCAACACTCTCTGAGACTCACAAACTTTGTTGGCAAAACACAGATTCCATTTCTCTCAAAAATATCTTGCAAGTTCTCAACAATCAAATTTTTCATCAGTACAGTTTACTGCATATCCAACATCTCTGACCTCCTCCTTGGGACAGTCAACCCTTTTTCCTACCATCAGAGCCACTATATTTTCTGATGCTTTATTAAGAGACCATCTGACTTCAGAAAATACCTCTTAATGCCCCTCTAAAAACTATGTAACTTTTTATATATTATATAAATTATATATAATATGTGTGTTCCAGAACTTCTCACCGTAAAGTTTCACTACACTGCTGCACACATTATCTTTCAGGGACAGACAAATCTTTTCATTTTCCTACAACATGGCATCTTCTTTAAACTTTGTCACCAAATAAGGCCCGATACCAAGACAAAGGAGCACACATAAACCTTTATTTTGTTTTTTCCCCCCACATTCTATTACATAATATTAATCCACTCCCTTCTTTGAAAAGTCAAAGAAAACAGAGTGTTAAAATGGTTATCTGCAGATTACTTATCTTCTTACATTTTAAACAATTATGAGTAACTCATTTCAGATTAATGTTTAGTTATCTACCATGACAGACTCTGGCATAACAACATATTCAATAAACAAGTACCAAGGAATGGTATATGGCACAAGTGAAGCATAATAACAGAAATATGTGATGACAGTCTACATTTTCTAATGAGATTTACCCATAGCTTTAAGTTTCCCTTCCCATTAGAAAATAAATCTTTAAACCTTTACAGCAAATGTATGTTTAATTAATTAGAAAAGAGTTCTTTAACAACTTAGTTTTTGTTTTTCATTCAACACTGACATATTAAATAATACTTTAAAGTTTAATAAGACACTAGTATAACAAAATGATTACATATACACTAAAAGTTGTAAGATCCATAAGATTTTTTTACATTGTCTTGAGCTATCAAATACTACTCTTGTTAGGTCTTCATCCCTTCTTCCCTGCCTTCTAATTATCCTCTCATAACTATTAAATGCAAAACTCTAAGTATGGCTATCATGTAAGTGATGTTAGAAATACAATATCACAGTATTTACAGAAACATCTCACTTTAAGACAACATAATTTCCCACATTCAAGTCTACTTGACAAAGAAGTTCAAGAATCTAAAATTTAGTTTTTGATCTTTCTTCTCTTGAGGGTGGGGGTTGTCTATGCTAGCAGACGGAAACCAGGAAACCGAGATCCAATAGGCCTTGTACATTGCACAAAACTTACCCACTTGAAGGATCTAAGGCAATAGCTCTGGGTTGGTCCAACTCTTGCCAAAATAAAACCTTTCGTAAAGATCCATCTAAATTAGAAACTTCAATCCGATTTGTTTCAGAATCTGTCCAGTATAATTTTTCTCCAAGCCAATCACATGCCAGCCCATCAGGGGATAATAATCCAGAGACAACAACATTCTGTACACTCTCAGTTTTGTTAAACTCTGTTCGTTTAATGGCTTCTTCGCTGACATCACTCCAGTATATCAAGCCATGACCGAACACAAAGTCCACCGCAGCTGCATCCTCCAAGCCTCCAACTACAATTGTAGCATTCTCTTTGCCATTTGTAGCATCAACCAATCGCAAGTCCCGTCTGTTTGCATAAAGCAACAAAGGGGCCGCTAGAACAGAAAAAAAAGAAAAATATATAAGTAAAAAGAAAGGAAATGTAATGGTTCCTATAAATTGAGTTTTAAATTAGCATTAGTAAACAAATACTATCAAAAATAAGAGTAAATTAATCTATAGAAAACTGTCTAAGTCTTTTCACAAA
>PITA01000383.1:58423-80954 GCA_004023965.1 Spilogale gracilis | reverse complement strand
TGGATGAACAAACTGTGATATACCCATACAATACAATCTAATTAACTATTTGTACAAGTAACATGTAATCTTATATAACATGTGACTCTCAAAATAATCATATACAGTGAAAGAAGTCACACCAAAAAAAAAAGTATAGACTGCATGACTCCATTTATATAAAATTTTAGAAAATTCAAATTATCATGACAGAAAGCAGATCAGGGGTTGTCTGGAGGTAAACAAAAGGGTAAAAAAGAAAGGGATTATATGGGAGAGATGTTAAAGAGGCATGAGGAAACTTGCAGATAATAGGTATATTATTTCTATGAGGACAGTTCGAGAAAGGTATATATATCAAAACTTATTGGGGCGCCTGGGTGGCTCAGTTGGTTAAGCGACTGCTTTCAGCTCAGGTCATGATCTCGGAGACCCAGGATCGAGCCCCACATCGGGCTCCCTGCTCGGCAGGAGGCCTGCTTCTCCCGCTCTCAGTCCCTTTGTGCTTGTGTTCTCTCTCTAGCTGTGTTTCACTCTGTCAAATAAATAAATAAAATCTTAAAAAAACCCAACTTATTAAATACACTTTCCATATGCATAATTTATTGTATTATTAATTATATCTTAATAAACCTGTTAAATAATCTGGCAGAGACAGTTTTTAACACTATTTTTACTGTTTTACATTATTATCAGAGACATCTCTGAATGAGAACTAATATCAAAACTAAATATAAAGCCTAGCCTACAGAAACAATATTTAACTTTGAGATGGCTGAAACTGTTAGGAATGAAGTTGTATAAATTCCGTGGTTTTGAGAGTTTTTAAGAATCTCTTCCAAATTCCTGACATTTACTTTCCTGGCAACACTAGTAATTAAAGATCTAGAGCACAACTATCCAAAAGAACTCTCTCTGATGATAGAAATACACTCTCCACTAGGCAATACAGTATCCACTGGCCACATGCTAGGGAGCACTTAAAATGTGGCTAAAAAATTAAATCTTTGATTTTACTTAACCTTAATTCATTTAAATTTAAATAGACAAGTGGTCGTATTGGATGGTACAAATGTAAAGGCTGAGATGAATACAAATAAGGGAAGGAAAAACAATAACAGAGTTATGCAATAATGTACATAATCTTCTCTCTCAATTACTTAACAAAGGTCATACAGAGGCAATACTAAGTACCATTTAAAAGTAATCACTACTTCTTTTTTAAGAAATTAATTTCAAAAACTTAAGGTGCTTAAAAAAGTATAAAGAAAAAAAGTGATGTTTATCCAAGTTATGGATCCATAATCCAGTTTATGGATTATGGCTGCCAAGTGGAGTTACAAAGTCCACTATTTTCATCTAGAAGTAGAACATGAATTTCCCTACTAACTAAGCTTAAATCCATCTGTGTTAGTCAAAAACAAACAGGTGGATAGCTTTTTTTAAAGTGACTAAGAGCCATGTCTGCTTATTCTGTTTATATAATACTGCTACTAGCAAATTAATAAATTTCCCTCACAGATTCACTTTTTTTTTTTTTTTTTAAGATTTTATTTATTTATTTGACAGAGAAACACAGCAAGACAAGACAGGGAACACAAGCAGAGGGACTGAGAGAAGGAGAAGCAGGCCTCCCGCCGAGCAGGAAGCCTGATGTGGGCTTCATGCCTTCATTCATCACAATGATTTATCAGTACTCACTGTTTACTGCACTATCATATACTGAGCCCTTCATGCCATGAGCCAATTATACAAATCACAAAAAGGGTCTCTATTAGTCAAGGACACAATGCTAAGTACTACATAGGGTTAAGCAACTGCCTGAGAACAGCAACTGCCTGAGAGCACTTACAATTTAAAATCCAAAAGTGATAACAATATAATATCTACTGCACATCTTTCTTTATGGCACTATCTTTGGAAAACTGTGTACTAAATCTGTATGTGGCATCAGGTATTAGCTAAGTCTCTTAAGTCTGCTTATGACTTTCAAGTCAAACATTAATATTTCTACTGAACATTTGGTCTACAAAATCCAAAGAACCTTTCTGACCATTTAAGATCTCAAAAGCCTTCTACATACAAAGGGTAAAAAAAAGAGGGCTGGGATGGGGGAACAAGCTAACTTCTTTTATTTGAGCAGTACTGTTTATAATTAAGATTTCTAAGGAACTATTTGTAGGGCCGGCTGGCTGCCATAGTCAGTAAAGCATGTGACTCTTGATCTCAGTTTTGTGAGTTTGGAGCCCCATGTTGGGAGTGGAAATTACTTTAAAATCTTTAAAAAAAATAAAGAAAGAAAGAACACTATGGGAACCTACCAACTATTAAAAGGAAATCCAGGATTCACCCTAACTGCCTTCTGATACTTGAATACTTTCGACAATATTACAACCAGTATCTATTCAGCAATGTATTATTAAATGGGATATCTGAAAGATATAATTTGATGGGGTAATATTGTTTTAATCTATGAAAGAAATACACTGGATACACACAAACACACACACACACACACACACACACACACTCACACAAAAACACACCTAGTTGTAGCATATATGCCATGCATTCCATTAACTTCCATTCCAAAGAGCTTACCTTCTAACTTCCTACTAGCAGATAATCCAAATATCTGCCAATATATTTAGTGGAACCTGCATAGGTACTTAGAAATCCTCATTTTCCTTTATTAACTTCCTACCAAACTTTCTCTAGTAGCCTTTCTAAACTTCTGCTTTCCTAAAGACAAATTCCATGCCTTGAATCCTTCCATCTCAGATCATCTCCTAAAATAATCTCAAGTGAGGCAGGTAGCAAGAAACCGTCATATATCCCCAACACCTTAATTTGAACTTCTCAAAAATTTCCATATAGCTCACCCATCCTCCTTTATCTTGTCTTCAGTCTCAAATGACAAGTTACCTTTTCTCCCTTTTTATGGTTAAAGCAATATTTTTGATTCAGTCTCTCTACTTCCTCTCTATAACTTTGCTCTATGGATTCTTCCCTATTTCTTGTATCTTCAATGGCTCCTACCAGGTCCCTGATATCAAAAACTTTGTTCTAATAACCCTAACCTTGCTACCACCAAGAGAATTACCTTCCTCCTAACCACAGAATCTTACAGTATTGAATACACTTCATACCACCATCTTAGTCTAACTTTAACTTTCCACCCATCATTCAACTAAAACTACTCTCTCCAAGTCTCCAGAAGCAAATCCAGTGACCTTTTCTCAATCCTTATTTTTTACCTCTATCTAGCAACAATGTCGACCATATCCCTACCTATGTAAAATTCTCCTTATATTACAGTTACTCCTGTTTTTCTAGTTTTGCTTCATCTGCCTTTTAGTTTCAAATCTTCCTCCCACTTCTCAAAAATGGGTATCCCCACGATGTCTCTTGTTCCAGAAATACAAAGAATGGAAGAAAAAATCTGCAAGTTCACCTGGTCAATAAAGCAACTCTCTATTAAGGTAATTTTCAAGTCGTCTATCATTTCCAGCCTAACCTTCAGTACTACACCTATAATTTCTTATTGACCATCTCTTCCATACCTTAAATTCATCACCTCCCCCACAACCTTCCCCTCCCCCAAAAAATATATATATATTCAAAAGTGAGCAGTACCATTTTCTAAACTTATAGGTACACAGTGGAACCCTCTTTGACACCCCCCTTTTCCCCAGTCTACCAAATACTGTCCTGCTGACTCTTCTTTAACATGTCCTTAAATCTGCCTCTTTTCCATTTTCAGAACCACTATCCTTAGACCTTCATGACCTTATGTCTAAACTACCTTAACAGTAAGTGATCTCACACACTCCCACTCATTTTCCACTTCTAGTACTTCTACTTTATCCAACTCAAAAAACTTTCTGATTTCCTTTGCCTAAAGTAAGAAGCCTCAACACTTCAGGCCACCACCAGGTGACTTCAACCTAAGACTCTAACTTAATGTTATAGCCTCTGCATCATACAAACTGGTTTTGAACAGACTATGAGCACATCATACTACATCACCACAGTGTGTGTATTTTCCTGCCCACTCCATACTTCCCTCTCATTATCCTAGCAGGCGAGTTCTTCAAGCCCAGATTCAAATCTTATTTATTCCATGAATCTTCCCAATTACTTCACCTTTCCTTCTTTGATCTTATAGTCTTTATTATTTCTTTGATATCTGCATTTTCAAAAATATATTTTCTACTTCAACTAGATCTCTGCCCCTTGGTAACAGGAGCAATATAACTAAGTTTATCCCCAATACCTAGCAAGAGTTCACTGCCTGACAGTGATATGGTAAATATATCTACTACTATCTAAAAGGAATTCTCCAGAATCTGATCTAACAATATTTTTGTCATAAACCCAAAAGGATTTTACATTAATTCTGGCCAAGTGCTCACAAATGTCCATTACTTATCTACTGATTTGTTCAAAGTTTAGTTAAACTCATCTCCTCCCCACAGACCCCTGAACTCTAGTTAGCTCTCAGCTTAAGCAAAACACAGAACATCCTCTCTTAAGAACTCATTCTGAGTTCTAGGTGACCACAGGAAAAAAACACCTCCTGTTAAACTACCATAGTCTGTCATCTCCTAACCCCCACCAGCTTATCCCACTCTCCCAAAAAGTTCCTGCTGGTACTATTCACCTCAAGAGAAAAGTATTTTTGTGCTTGATTTTGAGACACTTATTTATCTTGTGCTAAGAATATTCTACCAACTACGATAATCTTTTCTAATAATCTCCCTAAGTAGGGATTTATTTCTGACATCTGTATGGTGACATGACTTGGATGAGGACTGGACTTCACCCATGAACACGTATCATCCCCTCCCTGATAATGGTATTTACACACCTCTCCTGTCCAGAGATTCATGTATCTTTCCTTAAATTCAAGTCTTGAACCAGTGCTCCAGACATCTAATCTGTTGCAACATGGTACTCTGATATTTTCCGGCAACTTTGAGAATCACACCCTGACTCTTGAGTAGGAATATTCCCAACTATTCTATCTTCCCTTGATTCCTCCAGTGGAGACTACAGTGGGAACTTCCTTGGCTCATCACAAGGAAATATGGGCAGACCTCATTCTATCACACTTCACTGTACTGCACCTGGCAAATATTGCATTTTTTACAAATTAAAGGTTTGTGGCAACCCTGCATGAAGCCAGTCTATTGGTGATATTCTTCCAACATCATTTGCTCACTTCACATAGGTACTTCACATTATGGTAATTCTCCCAATATTCTAACATTTTCATAATTGTTTTATTTATTAGGGTCATCTTTGATCAGTGATCTTCAATGCTACTCCTCTAATTATTTGAGGGCACTACAATCTGCACCCATGTAAGACAACAAAATTAATAAGTGTTTTCTGTGTTCTGAATGCTCCACCAATTAGACATTCCCCTGTCTCTCTCCTTCTCCTCAGGTCCCTGTATTCCCGGAGGCACAGCAATACTGAAATGAGGGCCAAGTGTTCAAGTGAAAGTAAGAGATCTCTCACTCTAAATCAAAAGCTTGAAGGGATTACACTTAGTGAGGAAGGCATATCAAAAGCTGAGAGAGGCTAAAAGCTAGGCCTCTTGCACCAGTTAGCCAAGTTGTAAGTGCAAAGGGAAAGCTCTTGAAGGAAATTAGAAGTACTACTTTAGTGAAGATACAGAAAATAAGCAAGCACAACAGCCTTATTTTGATGATATGGAAAAAGTTTTAGTGGCCTAGATAGATAAAATCAGCCACAACACTCTCTTAAGCCAAAGCCTAAAACAGCAAGGCCCAAACTCTCTTCAATTCTCTGAAGACTGAGAGAAGTGAGGAAGCTACAGAAAAATTGAAGCTAGCAGACGTTGGTTCAGGAGATTTAAAGAAAGAAGACATGTCTGTAAGAAAACAGTGCAGAGTAAAGCAGCAAGTACTGATATAGAAGCAGAAGCAAGTTATTCAAAAGATGTAGCTAAGATAATTACAGAAGGTAACTACACTAAACAACACATTTTTGATGGAAAAAAAACTTATATTGGAAAAAGATGCCATTTAGAACTTACACAGCTGGAGAGAAGTCAATTTCTGGCTGCAAATCGTCAAAAGATAGACTGACTCTCCTGTTAGGTGACTCTAAGTTGAAGCCAATGATCATTCTGAAAATCCTAGGGTGTTTAAGAATTATGCTAAATCTACTCTGCCTGCTCTGTAAATGGAAGTGCAAAGTTTGGGTGACAACACATCTGTGTACAACATGGTTTACCGAATGTTTTAAGCCCACTGTTGAGACCCACTTCTCAGAAAAAAAAAAAAGCCTTTCAAAATATTGCTGCTTGTTGATAATGCTCCTGGTACCCAAGAGGTCTGATGGAGATGTCTGCCAAGATTAATGTTGTTTTCACGCCTAACACTATATCCATTCTGCAGCCCACAGAGCAAGGAGTAGTTCTGACTTTCAAGTCTTATTATTTAAATAATATATTTTGTAAGGCTACAGCTATCACAGACAGTGATTTCTCTGATGAATCTGGGCAAAGTAAACTGAAAACCTTCTGGAAAGGATTCACCAATCTAGATGTCACTAAGAATATTCATGAATCGTGGAAAGAGATCAAAATATTAACATTAACAAGACTGTGGATTCCAACCCTTATGGATGACTTTTAGGGGTTCAGGACTTCAGCAGAGAAAGTAACTGCAGATATGACAGAAATAACAAGAGAATGAGAAGTGGAACCTAAAGATGTGACTGAACTGCTGTAATCTCATGATAAAACCCGAACAGCTGAGGAATTGCTTCTTACAGATGAGCAAAGAAAGTTGGTTTTTTGAGATGGAATCCACTCCTGATGAAGATGCTGTGAAGACTATTGAAATGACAACAAAGTATTTAGAATATTACATCAACTTAATTGATAAAGTAGCAGCACAGTTTGAGATGACTGACTTCAAATTTTTTTAAAGATTTTATTTATTTATTTATTTGACGCAGAGAAAGAGACAGACAGCAAGAGAGGGAACACAAGCAGGGGGAGAGAGAGAAGCAGACTTCCTGCTGAGCAGGGAGCCTGACACAGGGAGCTGGATCCTGACCTGAGCCTGAGGCAGACACTTAACAACTAAGCCACTCATGTGCCCCTGTTGTATGTTAATGTAACATGTGTTAAAGGTATATAAAATATTTTCATACCTACCAATGGTATTACCAATTATAGCTTTAGATTATAAAATTCCTTAACGGAGTTCTAATTAGCTTGAAAGTATATAATTATTCATATAAATTAAATATTCCTAAGACTTCCAGAAATTAAGGAAATTAAACTTCTATTTTTTAAAGGTTTTTTTAAATTGAAACTAAATCAAGTATCTTAAGAATGCAAGGTAACAAACATTTAAGTAAACCTTTGGTAAATGAGAATAGTTCAATATTATTGGTTCAATAAAAATTGCTGTTTTCTGAATTATCAACATGAAATTAAGACAAGCATCCATTTTTATTCAACCTGGCTATGTTTTTCCTAAACTTTTACAGGTTTACAGACGGAATAAACTAGAATTATATCTACATTTGTATTTAGCCAAGTTGAATCAGTATTTTGACAAACATTTCAGTATTAACTACATTTTGTAATAAGCCAACTTGAAGATAGTTTCCAAAATCTTTTAGTTACTTAAAACCTAAGAACTTGGGCGCCTGAGTGGCTCAGTTGGTTAAGTGACTGCTTTCGGCTCAGGTCATGATCCTGGAGACCCGGGATCGAGTCCCACATCGGGCTTCCTGCTCGGCGAGAAGCCTGCTTCTCCCTCTCTCAGTCCCTCTGCTTGTGTTCCCTCTCTAGCTGTGTTTCTCTCTGTCAAATAAATAAATAAAATCTTTAAAAAAAAAAAAACAAAACTAAGAACTGGGATGCCAAGGTGGCTCAGTCAATTAAGTGTCTGCCTTTAGCTCAGGTCATGATCCCAGAACCCTGGGACTGAGCCCCACATCAGGCTCAGTAGAAAGCCTGTTTCTCTTCCTTTCCCTCTGCCTCTCCCCTCCACTTGTACATGCTCTCTCAAATAAATAGAACCTTAAAAAAAAAAAAAACCTGCTAAATTAATTCCTGGATACTTATTAAATACCAACATCATTTTGAATTAAAACAGAACAAGAGTGCCTGGGTGGCTCAGTTGGTTAAGCAACTGCCTTTGGCTCAGGTCACGATCCTGGAGTCCAAGGATCAGATCCCACATTTGGCTCCCTGCTCACTCTGCTTCTCCTTCTGACACTTTCCCCTCTCATGTCTCTCTCTCTCTCTAGTAAATAAATAAAATATTTTAAAAAATTATTTTAAAAAGAATAAAGCATAAGCATTTCAAGTTTATAGGGGTTTTTTCCTCTTACTTTTATGCTAACAAGCAGATATAGATACATATTTGAGTCTATTTATAGGCATATTTATTTTTGCCATATTGAGAAGTGTACAGCTATAAAAAGTTATTAAGATGTATATTCAGAAGCTCTGCCAGTCTACTGCAAAATGATGGTGCATGACAGTTCACAGTTATGCAACTCCGTTTCCTCTGTAAAATAGCAGCAATTTATAAGTCATCATCTTATATTTAAATGAGATTCTACCAGGAGAAATAGTGACAGAGAAGAACAACTTTATATAGGAGTACGCAGAATGTGTTTTTATTAAGAAAAAGAAAACAGTCCCAAAGTAAAATAACCTAATTGTTCCAGAATAGAAACAGCAAGATGCAGGATAAAACGTGAATGTATATAAAACATTATAAAAAGTTGGGGCGCCTGGGTGACTCAGTTGGTTAAGTGACTACCTTCGGCTCAGATCATGATCCCGGAGTCCCGGGATCGAGCCCTACATCGGACTCCCTACTCGGCAGGAAGCCTGCTTCTCCTTCTCTCACTCCCCCTACTTGTGTTCCCTCTCTGGCTGTGTTTCTCTCTGTCAAATAAATAAAAATCTTTAAAAAAAAAAAAAAGAGTTTTGAAAAGTGCTTTAGTATCAAATATAGTTACTTGCACAAATTGAAAATTTTACCTATTAAAATGACAAAAGATTCTTGAGTCATTGGTCTGCTCTTGATAAAGAGGTTTATAAGGGGAACCTGGGTGGTACAGTTAGGTAAGTGTCTGCTCCTGGTTTTGGCTCAGGTCATGATGTCAGAGTTTTGAGATGGAGCCCCACACCAGGCTCCATGTGGAGTCTGCTTGAGATTCTCTCTCCCACTACCACTTGTGCTCTCTCTCTCTAAAATAAATAAATAAATTTTAAATGAATAAAGTTTATAAAAGGTTTTTCTTTGCCCTCTGAGTAATCTCCTTAGAAGGCAAAAACACGGGGCGCCTGGGTGGCTCAGTTGGTTACGCGACTGCCTTTGGCTCAGGTCATGATCCCGGAGAACCAGGATCGAGTCCCACATCAGGATCCCTGCTTGACAGGAAGCCTGCTTCTCCTCCTCTCACTCCCCTTGCTTGTGTTCCCTCTCTGGCTGTGTTTCTCTCTGTCAAAATAAATAAAAATAAAAATAAAATAAAATAAAAAAAGACAAAGTCTTCTCCCTTTTGAAAGAGATACGGTTCATCATGTTCCTTCCTATGTTTACTTTAAATAAAATTTTTTGACACTTTGGTAAAATAGGTAACCAAGTATTTCTTCTCCCTGACCCATGATCCTATTTAACCAAGTGTTCAAATCTCTAACTCACCTAACAACTTCTGACATTCCGCCCTTTCAAAAATCAAATCCTAAATGATGTCTTTTCCCCCTATGGCTACCTTTGAAACTTCCCAAAGGGTTCCTGGGAATTCACAAAGAATTTCCTCTCTCACCTTGTAAAGAGAGGTATTAAAAATAATTAGACTGGGGTGCCAGGGTGGCTCTGCTGGTTAAATGTCTGCTTTCAGCTTAGGTCATGACCACAGGGTCCTGAGATCGAGCCATGCACTGGGCACCCTGTTCAGAGGGGAGTCTGCTTCTCCCTCTCCCCCAGCTTGTGCTCTCTCAAATAAATTTTTTAAAAAATCTTCTAAAAAATAATATTAGGTTTACTTGATCAAATGTTATGATTTGCATGGGAAGCCCTGTCAAAATAAGAAGTGATGCCTACTCTCCCTAGGTTAAATCTACATGAGTAAAGTATTATTATTATTTCAGAAGTTATATTAAGTCTAGAAATTTATCAATACTCTCACCATCCATACTTTTCTATTTATCAGGAGTCCTGGGGCTGTTTTGCCTAATATAAGATAACAATATTGTTGTATCATCACTGTTAACTTGTTATATATACATATTTTTATGTTAACTTGCTCATGTACAGTATATCTGAATACACTACATTCTACAAGATAGGCCAGTGTTTTTCAATCAGAATTTTCATCACTTACTTATGGAATTTTATCATACAAATGTCTAGGACTTATTCCAGACTTACTTAAATTCTTTACTTAATAATCTTGATATATTCCTTTTGTTGTTTTTGGTTCCCTTCCCACCCTGTTCCACCACCACCCCTTCCTAATCTTGACATATTCTTGATGTGCCCTAACTATATGTTTGATAGGACATGGGGCTCAGGATTTTTGTATATTTTACTGTTTTATTCTCTGCAAAGATCATATACATTCATATACATAAATTAGATGTAAGAGCCACTCTTCTTTAAAATAAGGATATTATTATGCTTATAGATATTTTGTCTTTTTTGGACTGACCTGACTTTGGTTTGCATGCCATAAAAGAACCAAATTTCCTCATCACTGGCATTATATTTTATAACAAACTCTCATCAGATCTTTCACTTTTAAAATTACCAGTAGTGGGGCACCTGGCTGGCTCAGTTGGTAGAACAGTAACCCTTCATCTCAGGGTCATGAGTTTGAGCCCTATACTGGTCATGGAGATTATTTAATTTAAACTAATTAATTTAAATTATCAAGAGTAAATTAATCACCTCCATTTTAAGTCTTCTGTCATCTACAGGTAAGTTTTCTCTTTTATTCTGATGCTTCTCTGAAAATGCTTGCAAATCAGCTATAAGCTAGAGTGTTCATCTTCAACAACAAAAAAAGGACTGTTGAAAAGGGCTATAGCAAGTACTCTTGGGGTTCTGATGGCATACCAGTGGACTATGTCAGGATTTCCAAAAAGCTAGTCAAGAAGTACATAGATTCGTAAGACCAAGATCTAGTAGAACAAGAATTAATAGGACAGAATAAACCAATGAAGGATGATTATGAATTTTATTTAAGATACTGCTGTACTTTAATGTTCCATTTTCTGGATATAAAGAACTCTTTAATTTTTTCTTTTACATTATCTATAACTCACTAATGATTTAAAGCAGACTATGCTTTTGTAAACAGAAATAAAACGTTTGTTTCTCCCAGCCTGACTCTTCCATAATTCAAAACCTTTTATTGTGTATTCTTATTTTCACAGCAATGTAAGGATCTGCACAGGTTCAACAGAAGTCTGTTCCCTAGGTGGAAACAATCGCTGGTTATGCAACCGTGGCTTTGACTGGAATGCCATATTTGAAAGAAGTGCTCACTTAATTAAATATGACCAGATAGTTTTAAGGAGCTATGGCTGACTTCATAAAGCAAGTGCTCAAAGTTCTCTTGGGAAAACTATACTGGTACCTGGCCTGGAGTTCCTAGACTCACAGATGAAGTAAGCAATATCACTTCCAGGCAGGCCCAGGAACTCTAGGATATGTTTGAGTACTCAAGAAATCACCAGAATCTGTAAGTATTAGAAGTGAAACCTGATAGTAAATTCCTGACTTTGCCTCCTTGGCAAGTAATAAGTAATATCCAGGGATGTCTGGGTGGCTCAGTCATTAAGCTCAGATAATGATCCCAGGGTCCTGGGATCCAGCCCCACATCAGGCTCAGGTTGTGATCTCAGGGTCATGAGATCAAGCCCTGAGTAGGCTCCTTGCTCACCGCACAGTTTGCTTGGGTTTCTCTCAAGGAGGGAAGGGAATTCTCTCTCTCTCTCTTTCTCTCTCTCTCTCTCTTTTTCTCAAATAAGTCTTTTTTAAAAAATGTGAAATCCAAAATAACTATTAAGAATACACCAAAATAAAATGTTTTTGCACAGCAAAGGAAACCATCAACAAACCACCAAAAAAAGGCAACCTGTCAAATGGGAGAAGATATCTGCAAATCATTTATCTGATAAGGGATTAATATCGAAAAAACACAACAAACTTATACAATTCAATACCAATATAGCAACCTGATTAAAAAATGAGCAGAGAACCTAAAGAGACATTTTTCCAAAGACATGGATAGCCAAGAGACACATGAAACAATGCTCAACATCATTAATCACAAGAGAAAAGCAAATCAAAACCACAATGAGATGATCACCTCACACCAGTGAGAGTGACTAGTATTAAAAAGACAAGAAACAACAAGTGTTGGCAAGGATGTGGAAAAAAAAGAACATCATGCACTCTCTGTGGGAATGTAAATAGGTGTGACCACTGTGGAAAACACCATGGAGGCTCCTCAAAAAATTAAAAATAGAAATGCCACATGATCCAGCAATTTCACTACTGGGTATCTACCCAAAGAAAACAAAAACAGTAATTTGAAAAGATATATGCCCCCTTATGTTTCTACAGCATAATTTATAATAGCCAAAATATGGAAGCAACCCAAGTTGAAGATGAAGATGTGATATGCATGCACACACACATACAATGGACTATTTCTCTAGCATAAAAAAGAATGAAGTCTTGCTATCTGTGACAACATAGATGGACCTAGAGGGCATTATGCTAAATGAAATAAGTCAGACAAAGACACATACCATATATGATTTCACTTATATGTAGAATCTAAAAAATAAAACCAATTAAAAAAACCAGACTATTAAATACAAATAACAAGTTGGTGGTTGCCAAAGGAAGGGTGGGTGAGAGGATGGAAAAATAATGAAGGAAATCAAGAGGTACAAATTCCCAGCTACAAAATAAATAAGTCACAGAAGTGGTAAGTACAGCACAGGGAATACAGCCAATAACTAACACTGTACAGCAACAGAGGATGACTACACTTACCATGATGAGCACTGAGTAACGTACAGAATTGTCAAATTACTATATAGTGTACATCTGAAACATAACACTGAATGTCAATTACACTTCAATAATAAATAATTTTTTAAGTCCAATCCAAGACTCCTTATAAAAACATTTAGCGAGGCAAACTCACAAGGCCTACATAAATAATCAGGTCAAATCTAATGATATCAACTTTGCCATGACTCTTATTCTACCCTGTTAGGGACTAAATGTTTGTGTCCCCCAAAATTCTTACATTGAAACCTACCCCCACTACATGAAGGTATTAGGAGGTGAGGCCTTTAGGGAATAATTAGCCCTCCTCACATGAGGTCATGAGGGTGGGAAAAGGAGTGGGGGCATAAAGGTGGAGTCCACATGAATGGGATTAGTACCCTTTCAAGGGTCAAGAGCTAACTTCCTCTTGCTATCCACTCTGTGAGGATAAAGAGAGAGGTCAGCAGTCTGTAACCCAGAGAGTATCTTCACCAGAAACTACCCACGCCAGTGCCTTGATCTTGGACTTCCAGCCTCCAGAACTGTGAGAAATAAATTTCTGTTGTTTATAAGCCATCCAGTCTATGCTATTTTTGTTATAGCAAAAAGCTATAAGCCTCAACGGACTAAAACATATCCCTAATAGTGAAAAATTGTGCTTTAAACAGGGGAACTGATCACGTGCTCACAACAGTACTTATCCACGGATTTGTTTGACCAAACTTTAGTCAGGCTTTTCTCCTTTCCCACAAACTCCTAAACTTTGGCTTGCCCTAAGTTTAATCAAGTAGATGCAGGACTTTCTCCTTAGTAGGGCATTCCAAGAATCAGCTGACCACAGGGGAAAACAGATCCAGTTAAGCTATCCTGATCATGTAATCTCCTTACCCCCACCCTCTTGACTCACCCCCACACAAAGTTCTTGCTGGCCCTGTTTACCCTTCTCTATAAAAGTTTTTTTGTGTGTTTGATTTTTAACACTTGCAGATCTTTCAGTCAAAGCATTCTCCCTATTTTAGTAATCATTTTGAACAGTCTCTCCTTACCTAAATCCAGACTGGTTTTTACTTAACAGTATTATGACAAACTACCTATTTGCAAACTCCAAAACTATACTGACATTTATTTTCCTCTATTAAAAATGACTGGTATCATTTCTAAAATTGTAAAGGCCCAGGTAAAATTAAGTACATACAAAAAGCACTGCCTGTGAAATTACTATCCAGAGTACCAGCAATCTAAACTTAAGTTAGTCATTCACCTTTCTACTTTATAAAATGAAAAATTTGGGCCAGGTAATTGCTAATACCCCTTCTATCCTATTAATCTAGTAGAATTTGATTTAAAAAGTTTAACTGAGACAGAGTTCTATGTAAGTCAATACAAAGGAACGAAGTGGTCGTAAACTGAATGCTTCTCCAGCAGAAAAACAAGAACTTAGATTTTTTTTGTATCTATTTTTATAACTTCAAAGATATTTCAGAAACAATTTCTGAAGATAAAAATCTCAATGATCAAACTCACACTCATTTGAAAGTACTTCACATATCCACACGATGGAATATTATTCAGCCATAAAAAGGAAGTATTGATATGTGCTATAAACATAAATGAACCTTGAAAACATGCTAAGTGAAAGCCATACTCAAAAGGCCACATATTGTATGATTCCATTTATATGAAATGTTCGGAACAGGCAAATGCATAGACACAGAAAAGTAGATTAGTCATTAACAAAACCTGGGCAAGGGGAAATGAAAAGTGACTGCTAAGGGATACAGGGTTTCTTTTTAGGGTGATGAAAATGCTATGGAATTAGTGGTGATGGCTGTATAACCCCGTCAATAAACTAAAAACCACAGAACTGGACAGTTTAAAACAGAGAACTTTATGGCATGTGAATTATATCTTTAAAAAAAAAAAACTGGGTTAAAAAGTACTTAAGCATGCTAATTATATTAACAATACAATAGTTATATCCTAAAACCAGAAAACACATTACATAATCCACATTTCAAATTCAGTCTCAGATACACACTGATTTACTTCTGATTAGTTTTCTCTATCTAATCTGTGATAAGAAAAAAATTATATTGGCTACAAATTCATACATGTCTAAAAATTTGAGACAAAACACAAAATGAAGCCCCAGACTATTTAAATGTCATAAAAATTCACATCTTTTAATACCGCTTTCAATGTAAAATTTAGAATACTTAATATATGCAAAGCTCTGGTTCATGGTGGTATATGAAGGGAAAAAAATCTATTCTTCAAACACTCTATCTAACAAAGAGCTGTTGTCTTCACTGGCATAAATTAAGAAACTTACAAATAAAGACCATATAACAGTGCAGCTAAGAATTCCTGTTAACAAAGTTCAGATGTAGCTTTCTCAGATTTGCAACATACATAATCTTTAAACTGGATATGAGGATAAACTTAAATTACATCTCCCAATGAAAATGGCCAATAACAAGAAAGACTCCTATACCAATATCCTGTACTTGATGTGATTTTGGTCTAAGAGTGATAAAGTGATGACTAACCACGGCCAGCAGAGAAAAACCGCTTCCTGGCCAAACATACATAACCTGATAAAGGTACAGTTTTCCAATGTCTGAATGACTACTTCCTTGAAAAACAGGATTACTCCCAATCATATCCACCTCTGCATTTTTATTTTTACTGAGGATGAAATAAATAACTTTAGTCCTAATGTCAATTTATAACTTAAAATTTCACTTAAATAATAAATTTTTGCCTAAAAATATGATTTCACTTTGCATCCCCAATCTCCTGGTCCTTCCAAGCAAGGTATCGCAGAAATAAAAGTTAACAAGTTATGGGGCACTTGGGTGGCTCAGTTGCTTAAGCATCTGCCTTCAGCTCAGGTCATGATCCCAGGGTCCTGGAACCAAACCCCATGTCTGGCTCCCTGCTCAGCAGGAAGTCTGCACTTCTCCCTCTCCCTGTGTTCCTCCACCCCCCCCCCTTCTACTCATGCATGTACACACTGTCTCTCTTGATCAAATAAATAAAACCTTAAAAAAAAAAAATTAGCAAGTCACCTTCTAGCTAAAAGGATCACAGCATTGAAGTACCAGTAATTTTCACCAAAAAGAGCCCAGGCACATTTTAATATTCTCCTGTCTCACATCTAAATGTTGTGAACTGTTTGTGAGGATAGTCACTGCCACAAATAACACAAGTTTGAGAAACCACGCATGTGCTAATAGTATCAAATAACACTATTTCTCTTGTATTTATGATGAGTTATTTTTAATTAGTAATTTCCAGGGCAAATATCCTATTCTTAGGCTTCCTGGTCTACATATTTGACTAAATTTCAAAGTTATTCACATGGAGGTGTTCTATTCATTAATACGAGGCTCATTTTACAGAACATACATAAAAACTCTCATACAAAGAGTCAAACATGTAATGCAGGAACTCAGTATAGCATTTACCCATCCTGTAGGGAGAAGTCTATCTATTGAATAAAAATATCTATTGAAGAATATTTACCCATGATCTAAACAGGTTACTGTTGTTTTTCCAGTGTTTAAATTTTAAGCTCACATAAAATATTCTCCACTTATATACCCTCCACACAATCTTCTTTGGTACTCAAAAAAGGCAGTCATTTCTGATAGCCAAAGCACATATAACTGTGTGGAAAAATACTTCAGTTCGGCAAATTGAAAAATCTGTTGTAACGAAATAATACAATAAAAAGTTTTCTCAATTAAACAATGCTTTCATAAAATTATTTTGCCCATACTACTGAATAATTTTAACTGTTGTAACAGAATAAAAATTTTTCTCAATTAAACAATGTTCCCATAAAATCATTTTGCCCATACTTAACTCTTAAATAAGCACATAAGTATCACAATCAACTGCACTATTTATCCTCTAGTTTATTTATAATAATCACCTAGAACTGTTTAAAGCTACAATCCTCTAAAATAAAATTAATATAGCAGCTAATTTAGATTAAGCATTCAGTTTACCACCACTTCATTCCTGCGTATAAAACAGAAAATATCCAAAGTGAGGTGCCTAAGCTGGCTCAGATGATGGAGCATGCGACTCTTGATCTCGGGGTCCTGAGTTTGTTTGTTTTATTAACATATTATGTATCATTTGTTTCAGGGGTACAGTCTGTCATTCATCAGTCTTACACAATTCACAGCACTCACCATAGCACACACCCTCCCCAATGTCCATCACTCAACTACCCCACCCCTCCGACTCCCTTCCATTCCAGCAACCCTCAGTTTGTTTCCTGAGATTAAGAGTCTCTTATGGTTTGTCTCCCTCTCTGGTTTCATCTTGTTTCATTTTTCCCCTCCCTTTCCCTAAGATCTTCTGTCTTGTTTCTCGAATTCCTCATATCAGTGAGATCATATGATTGTCTTTCTTTGATTGACTTATTTTGCTTAGGATAATACTGTCTAGTTCCATCCATATCCTTGCAAATGGCAAGATTTCAGGCTTTTTGATGGCTACATGATATTCCATTGTGTGTGTGTGTGTGTGTGTGTGTGTGTGTGTGTATCACATCTTCTTTATCCATTCATCTATCAATAAACATCTGGGCTCTTTCCATAGTTTGGCTATTGTGGACATGGCTACCATAAGCATTAGGGTGCATATGCCCCTTTGGATCACTACATTTGTATCTTTAGGGTAAATACCCAGTAGTACAATTGCTGGGTCACAGGGTAGCTCTATTTTTAACTTTCTGAGGAACCTCTATACTGTTTTCCAGAGTGACTACACCAGTTTGCATTCCCACCAACACTGTAGGACGGTTCTCGAAGTCCTGAGTTTGAGCCCCATGTTGGGGGTAACAATTACTTAAAAAAATAAATGAAAACTTAAAATGTGTGTGTGTGTTTGCTTTGGTTGCAGAAGAGTTAAAAAAGTTTAAAAACCAGTGACCTAAAACTACTGACTCAGTGCCTAACCTGTAAATGTTTTACTAATCTTTCCTGAACATTAATATTTCTTTTAACTTAGCCATCTAAATATTAGCAACCATTTATTCAAAGTCTAATAGTCTCCCTTCGCAAATATTATCCCATCAGTTCTCATAAAAATCTTGTAAGGTATCATCCCTATGTAATAGAAGAGTACCCTAAAGCTAAGTAACTTCCAAGGCTACATACAGTACTTGGCTTATCAATAAAACCCATACCTTCCTGTTATAGTGACCCACTTTATAATCTTCTTCAAATATAAACTTGCAATAAAACTTCCATGATGACACTGAATTTTCTCAAGAATATTTACCCATGATCTAAACAGGTTACTGTTGTTTTTCCAATGTTTAAATTTTAAGCTCACATAAAATATTCTCCACTTAAATACCCTCCACACAATCTTCTTTGGTACTCAAAAAAGGCAGTCATTTCTGATAGCCAAAGCACATATGTGGAAAAATACTTCAGTTCGACAAATTGAAAAATCTCCAATTAAAGCAAAACAAAAAAGTCTCTGAGAAACCAAACTATGGGAAATCACTGTTAAGCCTCATGATAACAATGAGCTGAAGCCTTACACATAACCAATCAAGTTATTCCCCAGCCAGATGAGCAAACCTAAAGCCATAAAGTAGGAATGAAAGTATCAAATTCAACTACATGAAATTATCACCAAATATCAAACATACTAATCAACCTCATGTTCAAAGGGTCATCCAATCCAGCTCTCTCCAAAGTGTTGCTTGGATCGAAGTTTCAGCAGAATGTTAGAAGGATTTATGGAAAAAATATCAAGTTTGGGAAACAGTGGGTTAAACAGAGTCCTTAACATGTTAATGTCAATTATGCATCTCCAAAAGGATTCACCATCCTCATGCAAATAAGGTGTCCAGAGTTTAAGTGACTTATTGAAGGTTACAACACAGACAGCTAATGGAAAACTCAGAACCAGAATCTAATTCTCCTGATTCCCATTCCAAAATTTATTCTATCTCCTTGAGATTTTATATTTGATATTGAAGAAAAAGCTTTCCCAAGGACCACTTCTACAAAAGATAAGATGGAAAACACTGGTGGCTTGTCTGTACAGTATATTCCATCATCCCACCAAAACTAATATACTTTTTAAAAAACTAACTAGCAGTGGGATGCCTGGATGGCTCAGTTGATAAAGCGGCTGCCTTCAGCTCAGGTGATGATCCCAGGGTCCTGGGACTGAGTCCTGCATAGGGCTCCCCTTGGGGATCCTACTTCTCCCTCTCCCTCTGCCTGCCGCTCTGCCTACCTATGCTCTCTCTCTGTCAAATAAATAACCTAAAAAACAACAACAACTAGGTAGCAGAAAATGTTTATGAAACAACAAAACCTCCTCAAGCTGACACAAAGTATCTGTAGATTATACACATAATGATATTCCAAAATTTATATTCTTATAAAAATATTCCCTCTAGAAAATCAGAGATATGATCTTTTCTAATCAATACCTGGATGGAACTAAAAGAATAGTAAGGAAGACAGCCCAGATAGTTAGGTCCATTAGAACAGGGACATGTTTGTTTTGCTCACCACTATAATATCAGAACCTGATATACAATAGGTATTCCAAATATATTTGCTAAAAGAATGAACAATAAATCCTTACGATCAATAAATTGCTACCACTAAGTCCCTAGTATTCCTCTACCATTAATTAGTTATAGGACCTTAATCAAATCACTCTGAATCTGAGTATCCCCACTTGTAAATGAAGTTGTTAGACCAAAATGATCAAGATCTCTTCCACCTGTAAGAATATGCAAATCTTAAACAAATTAAATCTCAGATTTCTAGCTTTTGAGGATATGTCCACAATAAAAAATTATAACAAAAATAATGTTAGCGGGACGCCTGAGCAGCTCAGTGGCTAAGTCTGCCTTCAGCTCCAGTCATGATCCCTGAGTCCTGGGATCCAGTCCCGCATCGGGCTCCTTGCTCTATGGGGAGCCTGCTTCTCTGCCTGCTGCTCTCTCTCTCTCTGACAAATAAATAAAATATTTTTAAAAATAAATAAATAGTTAGCAAATCATTGATAGTGATCATTTCATTTAATGTGCCCGTTAAACATGTAAATCAGATCGGTATTACTTCCTACATTTTACAGGTAAAGATACTGAGGCCCAGACAAACTGACTAGACCGGAATCACAATGTCATTAAGTTGAAAAGAACGGACTTTGAACCCAAGATTTTAGTGTCAAAATCCCCAAATCTTTCCGTTATATTCTGTCCTCCCATGGTACGGATAGGGACGCCCAAATGATGACAGCATAATTCGTTGGCCTTCAGATATTGATTTAACAGCACTACAGGACAAAAGGTCTCTCAAACTGTCCCATGATCCCAATATCAAATTCTCGATGGTAACAACTACTCTGTGAAAAAAAAAAAACTATTTTAATGCAACAAATTAATCACATTTTTCTTAGAGTCCAAGGTTAACTAATGCCACTGTTATAACAGAGAATGACATTACTGAAGAATGAAAAGAATCTAAAATATGAATAAAAATCTTTCACATCAAAATACCATTTTAGTTCAAATAATACGTACTCACAATCAAGTACTGTTAAATTCAAAGACCACCTTATACCATTAGTATGCTACACTTAAAATGAGAGGTCCACTTATGCAAACTTTGTTATCAGAAATGAGGCAGTTTAAACTATTAACTCTTTTAGGTCTTGTTACATAACACCATACTTCAAATTAATACTTCAAGTGCAACTTTTCTAAACTCCAGGAAAGAACAAACCCAACTCTGGGCTCAAATTTGGTGTTAAATAAACAAATGGCAATTTACATCACACTCTTACCCACTGAGAAATAAAACTGGGCAACCATAAGTATTCCAGGTTATGGACTTAGATTTCCCCAAGACTTTAACCAATCAGCTGACTCTCTCTATTTTCTGTCTAAAAAAAGTACATAGTCTTGTATCAAATATGTTTCTCACAGCTATTGCAAAATCCCCTTTCAACAAAGAATATACTACGTGAAATAAACATACACTTATTAAACCTCTCAAAGACATAACACTGCATTAAATTCTCTGCCAAGAAAATTAAGTAAGCACTATCTTTAAGGGGTTCCATGTGAAAATGGTTTGGAATATGCTTAGAGTGAGTCATAATTATTAAGTAGATAGAACATGCAAACATAATAATCCTGCAGAAGAGTAGCTAAAGAAATAAAATTCCTCCTCCCAAAAAAAAAAAAAAAAGTCAATCGCATTCATCCAAAATAAATATACACACAGAAAATTGGCAATATTGGGCTCATTTGTGCAAGATCATGAGTTACTATCGGGCCCTGTAAATTTCAGCATGTTCTGGAGGCTTACCAAAAGTTTTAGCTTGTTAAATTAAGAGTTAAAAATCTCCCCTGACTCAAGAAGTCTTATACCTGAAAAGAATTTACCATGAAGACAAATGAGAATTTTAACAAAACCAAAGCAGAGCGAACAGCATCGATCCCTACTTAAATTCTTCTGCTGGTAAATGCTCAATAGCACGAAACTGATCAGCACTTCAATACAGTTAAGTTTGAGAAGAGCTGTTGAAATCTTGCGGGCCAATCAAAAACCCTAGTGAACTGTCACAAAATAAAAGTCACAGCGTATGTGACAGCTTTACAGGCCAACTCAAAAAACCAGAGGGCCATCGAATGTATTTGATTCTCTGGGCAAATTATCTACGATAGCTAGCCCACGTTATTTACCGAAGTGCAAGCAGTCCCCAGGGGAGCGCAGCAAATGATAACTTAGGTCCCAGGACAGGCTCCTCTTCACACAAGGATGACTTTCCCACTTAGCGCCAACTGTACACTTGCATGCGCCTAAAATAGGGGCAAGTCCTGAATACCAAGGGTTACAAGGGCAATGTGCCTATTTTATCATGGGCTGAAGCTCAGAAGAATCCCAAGAGCTGAAACGCTCGACCTATAACCGCGAAGTCACTTTCCAACTGTGCTCTCACCCAGGATCATTATATCCCCAACGGAAGCCAATCATTAGTAGTAACAAGGCCTGGAAAAAGAGTAAGGCGGCTCGAAAAGTTCACGTAAGAAACACGGAAAAGGTGGCGGCTGCGAGAGGGGAGACCAACGTTAAGGTATCTCCAGCTCAAACATTTTAAGAGCCAAAATGCATACAAAGACCCTTCTCCCAGATGACTCCAGGCAGGAGACACACAGACCCCAGTCATTGCGACAGAATGGGGCTCCAGGGGTTCACCTAGACAAGCAGCCTGGATCTAGGCTCCGATTTGTGCAGGAAAGGTCCGGAACCCTGGGAAGGGGTCTGCATTGTGGCCAGGCGGAGCGCACAGCCCCTTCTCCCGGGCCCCTTTCTCTCTCCCTCCCCACCACCAGGCCTCTCCCGGCTCCTCTTCCCCTTCTCCTCCCTCCCTCCCCCTTCCCCCAGTCACACACAAAACAAGGC
>PITA01000383.1:0-58323 GCA_004023965.1 Spilogale gracilis | reverse complement strand
ATGCTTCCCAGCTTTCCAGAGAGAGAAGAAAGAAAGGGGCACGTCAGGGCTCCGCGCGCGCCGCCGCCGCCGCCGCCGCCCTCTCTACCGCGCGGCTCTGCCGGGGGCTCGCGCGACGCCAGCGTCTGCTTCCATCCCGCCGCCTCCTCCCCCGGCGCCCCGCTTCCCCCGCACAGCTCCTCATTCAGCCTCTTCCTCTCACGCAGCGGCGCAGGGATACCGCGAACCCGCCGCCGCCACGGGTCGCCGCGAAGGTCTCCCTGCGCGCGGGCGAGCCCCTCCCTCGGCGCCGCCTCCCGTGCCGCTCTGAAAGAAAGTGGAGGACCACGCGCACGGCCTCTGCTTGGAGACCCCGAGAGACCCGCCAGGCTAGCAGAGACGAGATGGACGGAAAAGGCCTCCCGCGGGCGCATTCCTATGGGATTCTTTCCTGGGCCGGCTTCTGCGGCCCTCCCCGCGGAGGGCGTGAAGCGACGTCGAACAACATCGGCCCGGCGCGGTCGGGACTACTTTCTGCGGCTCGGCCGGGCCGCCGCCTGCTCCGCTCTTTGTGCGGTCGCCGCCGGCGGAGCCAGGTGGAGGTCCGGGCACCCGCTGCCTGACGCCTGGGCCGGGGTGTGGGAGGCGGCGGGCGTCCCGCGGAGCTGCAGGCCTTGCTCGGGGAGCCGCCGGAGTCGCGGCGCGGAGCGATGAGCTCAATCTTCGGGCTCGGAAATGGGCTTCAGCTTTTTTCTTTTGGGGAAAATAAAGACGAACCCTGCTTACACCAGCTTTAAACGTGACACGGTGAAGGATGTTCAAACGCCAACTCAAAGCAGAGATTTTTGTTTTTCTCCTGGCTTTGCAGAATTACAGCCTGTCCCCAGAATTAGGTCTAACAGGAACTACAGATTTCTAAACTGGCAGGTAAAATTCCAAGATAGATGCGTCAGCACCTAAGACAGAGCAAAGGGACAATTGGTAAGCACTGTGTTTGGGATTTTACAAGTTGCGATTATAGGTAAGTCTTTGGCATTTTTGGCCAGCTCGCAGCTTGAGGAGGAAAAGATTCACCAGAATCTCAGACTTGGTTTTGCACAGCCTCTGCTAACAGCCAATACATCCCCCTGAAAAGAAGTGGCAGCTTCACCCTAAGAAGGAACTCCAGCAAGAGTTAACCGTAATGGAGCCATCAGATGAATTCAGTCCAGCTGTCACGGGCCCTTAGGGGAGGGCATAGTGGAGCAACTCCCACAATGTTACTAATACAGCAGTACCCCCCTTGCCTGTAAGGGGATGTCTCCAAGACCCCCAGTGGATGCCTGAAACCATGGATAGTAACCAGCCTGTATATACTGTATTTACCTGGACATATATACCAAAGATAAAGTTTATAAATTAGGTACTATAAGAGATTAACTGTAACAATAAAATAGAATAATTTACAACAATATATTATAATAGAGGTTACCGGAATATGGTCTCAAACTATCTTATTGTACTGTACTCACACTTTGTGATATGAAATGATAAAATGTCTCCATGAGAGATGAAGAGAGGTGAAATGAGGCAGCATTGTGGGATAGCCTTAGGCTACTGTTGATCTTTTGACAGTAGTCAGAAGGGGAATCATCTACTTCCCAACTGTAGTTGACTGTGGGTAAATGAAACCATGGAAAGCAAAACCTCAGATAAGGGACACTACTGTACCTCAGTGACATGGGAGTTCACTAGGGGCTTGCACACACATCATCACACTGGGTACTCAAAGCTAGCCTAGAGTGAGGCAGCTTTTGTTACTTACAATGGCTTACCAAGGTCACTCCAGTAGTGAATAGCTGGACTCGACCCCAGCCCAGATCTTTCAACTTCAGATAATGCTTCTTCCAAGAAACATGTGCTGAACCAAGGTGATAACAGGTCTCTTAGCAGACAGAGGGCAAAAATAGTCAATCAGTTTCTCCTAAATTCCCCTGACAAAGTCTAGCCACCACTGATTTAAACCACCTTTTTCCAAGAACCCTGTGAAGACTGCAAGTTTTGGGTGACTGGGTTGGTTAAGCGTCTGTCTTTAGCTCAGGTGGTGATCTCAAAGTCCTAAGATAGAGTCCTGAGTAGGACTCCCTGCTCAGCCTGAGTCTGCTTCTATTCCCCACTCATGCTCTCTCTTGCTATCTCTGCCTATCTCTCTCTCTCAAATAAATAAATAAAATCTTGAAGAAAGAAAAAAGACTGCAAGTTTTGTCTTCTGGCCCTTTCAAAACAGATTAATGAGACCCAGGTTTTTCAGCAACAGCATAAAAAATATTACTGCAAAGCTAATGAGGCTGTGAAGACACCATGATGTAGAAGAGAAAGCAAGAGCTTTGGACTGAGTGAGGATCCAAACCTCACCAGTTACAAAATGTGTGACTTCGGTCATGATATTTAAATGCACTGTACCTTACTTTTCTCATCTGTAAAGTGGGGATCATACCTCCTTTAGGCTTGTAGTAAGGAGTAAATGATCTATATAAACTCAATATATAATAGGTGCTCAATGATCATTTCCTTTCCCAACTTCTTCAAGGTGAACGGTGTCATAATAACTTGGATTTCTTGGAAAATAATAGAAGAGAGGGAAAACAATCACATGCTCAAAATGCTTCTTGCAGGAGTATTCATAATTGGAAGTAGATCACGTGAAGCTGATGAAAATTAGCCTTCGGGACACCTCACTTTCACAGGCCCCTTCCAAAACCCAGGAGGGACCCTAACAATGTGTTCATGTTTTGCAAAAGTGAGATCGTTTTGTATTCTTTTTCTGAAAACATCTCTCAAAATTATATAAATTTCAAGTCCCACAAAACCTGGATCTCTTCCTGTTTATAACAGGAAATGGAGTACAAACTAATCTCTTTAGGCTGTCAACCTAAGTAGGGGAATGAAACATTAGACATTGTTAAAAATGTTAGTTTGGATGACTTTGCAACAGTGTTAGAAAATGTTTACAGTTAAACTTCAAACCATAAGAAAGTGAGTGTACATTTTAGTTATAGCTATGTAAAATATAAATATATACATATAGAAATATATATGTATATATTTTATTTACTAAATATATTTGAACGAAGACCAAAAGTAAGTGTGTGAAACAGGCATTAGGATGGTAAAATAATATGAGATTTACTTTACTTTTCTATTTTTAAGTTTCCATTAATACATTCCATATTTTTTCCAATTTCTTAAAGGTATTTAAGTGAAAATCTATAGCTTAAGGTTAAGCCCTAGTCTACACATTATTCTCACTAGTTAATGAAATTATTTTTGCCACCATTTAAGTGCGTATTAAAAATATTCAATACCAGTCACTGTGTTAAGCGCTGGGGTTACAAAGATGAGATTAATCATGGTCCCTACCCTCAAAAAGCTTACCACTTAAGTTTGGAAACACTAATTGATAAAACAATTAAAATGCTAAAATTGTTATGGTGTAGGTATTTATCATATCAATAAGAAACTCAAGTGTTTCTCTGCCTGCACAGTTTTAAAAAAGGAAACTAACCCTAGAGCTGAGGCTTGAAATTTAAGTCGGATTTTGTCAGGCCAACAAGACTGACAGGGATTCCAAGAAGAAGGGAGGCAGGTGCAAAGACACTGAATTATTAGAGAGCTTGGCATGTTGGGGATTTGAAAGTAGATCCATACAGCTGAAGCATAAGGTACTTCCAGAGAATGTCAGAAAGTGAGGCAGACCATGAAGTAGATAGTAGATAATAAACAGCTTTTTAAGTCATGCTTAGAAGTTTAGATTTTAGCCTGCTGACAGCGTGGACACTAAAGCATTTTTGCCATGGTAGAGAATTGATTTGCCTGTTAAATAATTTCTCTGACCACAGTGTGGCTAATAGAAGGGAGGCAAGGCAAAAAGTAGGAAGACCAAAGACAAAGTCATTTTTAATCTGTGAAAGAGATGATCAGGGCAGCAACACTGGGGATTGAAAAGAGACCGATCATGAATTTGAGGGAAATGGGGTGGAAACTGCAGGACTTGGTAACCTGTCAGATGCGAACTGAGAGCGACAGACAGGAAGAGTAAGAGTAGTCTAGGATGAAGATCCAGGTTTCTAAGTTATGCACCCATGCAAATGAGAGCTCCTTTACTGAGAAAAGAAATGCATAAGTAAGGAGGATTTCAAAAGAGGTAGTGATAAGTTAAACAATGAGTCTTTTATATTGGTCCTATCTGAAAGACATCCAGCTGGAGATACCCGGTACGCAGTTTTGATGTAGAAGTTTGGAGTCAGAGAGGAATGGAAAATAGAGCTGTTCCATGATGATAGTGAAGCTGGCACCCCACACAACCCAGGAATGTACTTTGGAATATTGAAGAGTGATTGAATAGTTATTACCACAGTTTTCTGGATGGTGACAGGAAGACATCAGGAAGGGAAGGCATTTTCTAATCCAGGTGAAGACAACTTTGGGTCACTTCACTGGTGGGCTATGGGTAGAGATTAGAGCTGAAGCCATAACTTTACCTAAGGGGAGAATAGAGCATTTAGTGTGATTAGAAAAGTGAGTGAGAGCAGACTCATGTGGACTACAAATATCTAGGAACAAACGGAGGGATCAGCTCAGGCCACGGTCTCAGGGTCCTGGGATCCAGCACTGTGCTGGGCTCCATGCTCAGCAGGAAGTCTGCTGGAGATATCTCCCTCTCCCTCTGCCCTTCCCCCGCTTGCTCGCTTGCGCTTTCTCTCTCTCTCTTTCTCTCTCTCGGTCTTAAATAAACAAATAAGATATATATATTTTTTAATGGCAAATACAGCGTACGGTAGGGAAGTCTGCTATGAGAAGTGACTTGTAACTTCCAAAAAGGTCACTGATGGGAGCATATGTTATGCCAACATTTTAGGGATGCAATCGAGGAGTAAAATATACACACCATTTTTTTTTAAGATTTTATTTATTTGACAGCGAGAAACACAGTTAGAGAGGGAACACAAGCAGGGGGGGTGAAAAAGGGAGAAGCAGGCTTCCCGCCTAGCAGAGAGCCCGATGTGGGGCTCGATCCCAGGTCTCTGGGATCATGACCTGAGCAGAAGGCAGTCGCTTAACCAACTGAGCCACCCAGGCACCCCCCCCCTTTTTTTTTAAGATTTAATACACACCTTTTAAATTAGCATCCTACCTCTTGAAATTTATCCAAAGGAACAAAAGCTTACAGATATATGTGTACATAGATATTTACCATAACACTGTAGTAGAAAATGAACAAAACAGGGGCACCTGGGTGGCTCAATTGGTTGAGCATCCAACTCTTGATTTCAGCTCAAGCCATAGGATCGACCCCAGTGTCAGGCTTCATACTCAGCAGGGAGTTTGCTTGAGATTCTCTTTCTCCCTCTCCCCCACCCCCCTCTTGCTCTAAAATAAATAAATAAACAAAAAGAAAGGAGAAAAGAAAGAAAGAAGGAAAGAAAGAGAAAAAAATCAACAAAGCAAAAAAAAGTCTACACATATGGTAGTTTTATATGGTTTGATTTAATTTTAAAAAAACCTGACCACATTTCAAAAGGGAATAGTTGAACAAACAACAGTACGTCTTCACTGTGGAATGCTGTACACCTGTTAAAAAAAAGAATTATATAGCTTTATATGTATTGATTTGGAAGTATAACCATAATAGACTGTTAATTAAAGAGCAAGTCAGAGAACAGTATGTTCTATGTGGTGGGATTTTTGTTTAGGAAAAGAAGGAATGAAGGGAGGGAGAAAGGGAGGGAGGATGAGAGAGGGAAAGTGCTGGAGGGATTGGCCCTGGATGGGAGGAGGAGGGGGACCACCAGTTCTGGATAAGGGAGACAGAGAATGCCTATCAAAAGCTGCTGAAATTCTAGCCCCCTTCCTCCACCCGCACTTTCATAGGCTTCTTCCAGAGGCCCTAGGAGGGATCATGGTAATGATATAAGGGCAATAGATTGGTGCTGATGTCAAGGAAAATGATGGATAAATAAATAAAAAATGGACAAATAAATAAAAAATCTTAAAAAAAAAAGTGCATTCATTGTTGCACAGTTACATTCCTTCAGGGAATGGCAAGGGTCCATCAGGCAGATTACCACACTAGTGCTGACCAGGTGATTCCTGATAATTGGTTTAAGATTCCATTTCTGAGAGAGGCCAAAACTGTGATGAAGTCTCAGTTTGGTGACATGGGGCTTAGCATAAGTGACTCTGTTTTGGATCTTTTGTCCTGTTTTTATTTTTATTTTTATTTTTTTAAAAGATTTTATTTATTTGACAGAGAGAAACGCAGCCAGAGAGGGAACACAAGCAGTGGGAGTGAGAGAGGGAGAAGCAGGCTTCCCGCCGAACAGGCAGCCGGATGCGGGGCTCGATCTCAGGACTCTGGGATCATGACCTGAGCTGAAGGCAGAGGCTTAACCGCTAAGCCACCCAGGTGCCCCTGTACTGTTTTTAACAGTGGCTTCTGCTTTCTTCACTGAGAGCACTTGCTGTGAGGGGAAAATCAGATGTCATGTCACAAGGACACTCAAATAGTCCTATGGAATGGTCTGTGTGTGATGACCGGAGACCTCCTGCCGACAGCCAAGTGAGCCATCCTAGAAATAGATCCTCCAGGGTCGAGTCAAGCCATCAGATGACTATGCTGTGGCTGACATCTTCTTTCTTTTTTTTTTAAGATTGTATTTATTTATTTGACAGAGAGAAACACAGCCAGAGAGGGAACACAAGCAGGGGGAGTGAGAGAGGGAGAAGCAGGCTTCTGGCTGAGCAGGGTGCCTGATGTGGAACTCCATTCCGGGACTCTGGGATCATGACCTGAGCCGAAGGCAGATGCTCAACGACTGAGCCACCCAGTCGCCCCCTGTGGCTGACATCTTGACAGCAATATCATGAGAGTTTCCAGACCAACTAATCTGTTCTTGAATTCCTGGCCCACAAAAACTGTGAAATAATATTTATTTTGTTTTAAGCTAATATACTTTGGGGGAAATTGTTACACAGTGATAGGTAACTAATACAAGTAGGAAACAAGAAGGGAGAGAGATCCTTCAGATGGATATATTCTGACATTAGTAGAATGAGACAAGGAAGGAAGGATTGGAGTAGAAGTCTGGAATGGCAGCACAGTTCCAAGAATGGATTTACTAAGTAGCTGGGGAGTTCCCAAGTCAAAGTGGTCCATTGAAGAATTCCTATGTTTTGCCACAATGGGTCCACTGAGTCCCTGCTGTGCTTAAACATTGACAGAGAGTAACCCTTGGGAAGTATGGCCTCAGTGCAAATGGGGTGGTAGATCCAAGGGGCAATAGTGGGGGTTGTCAATCAATTATGTTCCCTGTAGTAGGAGATCCAAGTAACATATTTTTATAGGCACCACAGCAAGCTTGAGGGCACTGACAACCAGATATCAATGAGCCCAGCTAGTGTCAAGATCTTGGCTTCTAAATAACATTTGCCTTCAAGGAGCAAGGGCTCCTTAGAGAAATGACTATCCCTCATCTGGGGAGGGGAAACTCTGAGTCTGGAACACCTTGCTGTGTCAAAGCAAGGCAGGGCTCAAGGAATGACATGAATGGATCAAAAGGACATAGATGCCAACTTGAAGGGCCTTCTACTGGCCAAGACAGGAAGAACTTGAGCATCAAAATTAAAAATGACAGTAAAATATTATCATGCGTTGAATAAAATAGAAAATTACAAGTAGGAAGACATAAATAGTTGAGTACCTCAAAAGTTTGATGAGGAATGGGATGTATACTTGGCTTCAATAGGAAAATCACAGAAGATATGCCTGGAAGATACTACCTTAAGCAAGGAATCAAAGTGAACATCATTAGTAATGGGGCAGCTTGAAATCATGTGCTGCATGGCAGAATATAAGGAGATGAAAGCAGACTCACTTCTATGATATTCCTGGCAAGGTTGTATAACCCGAATATAATCATAAAGAAACACCAGTAAGCCCCAAATTAAGGGACAAGTTACAAGATAACTAGCCTATCCTCTTCAAAAATGTCAAGGTCATGAAAGTCAAAGAAAGACCAGGGAAGTGTTCTGGGCTGAGGCAGGTGAGTCAATGCAGTGTATGATTCTGAACTCTATCCTGTGGCTAAAAACATGTCACTGAGACAATTGGCAGAACTTGAGTAGACCCTGAGCATTGGACGGTAGTCATGCATCAGTGTTAATTGTCTGACTTAATGGTTGCATCGTGATTATATAGGGCAGAGTCCCTGTTTGTATGCAAAAGTATTTGTGGATAATGGGACCTCAGGTCTATACTGATTCTCAAATGGTTAAGGACAAAAAGTTCTTTCTACTGTACTTAACTCTTTTTTTTTTTTCTTTTTAACTTTGTGAAGTTTCGAAATAAAAAAGAAATAAAAGTACTTATGGTATTTGGAAGAGAAATGTGGTATAAATATAAGGTTTTATTATTTAAATCCAGAGAGCCCTTTAACATTTTTCAACTTGATGAATAACTGCCCTTTCTTTTCTCCTCATCCAAGATTACTGCAGTTCATTCACAGGACTGAATGGAATCTTAACATTTAAACACCTAATCGCTTTCTTTCATCTTTGGCACAGATGAAGTGGATTTCCCCACATGCATGAGTCACCTGATAACAAATTTCCCAGCTTAAATAGGTTTAAAATTGCACTATTAGTAAAGCAGCATTGTGAACTGTATCTCAGATTCAAAATGTATAGTAACAATGTGTTTTCAGTGTCCCTGTTCTTTCTCAATATACACATTTTTCTTCTGTGCCGTGTGAGGTTTTTCTGGTGTTGAAATTTTTCATGCAGCTATGCCATAATAAGGCCCCTCCCCCTCTTCTCACTCCCAGAAAATCAGACAGCTTCATGTATTTTTAGCTTTAATCTATATTGTAAAACACTGCATTCTTTTTGTTTTCCCGCAAAATGAAATAATGGAAATACACAATTGCTATTTGGGGGCTCATATGTCTAGATAAATAAAACATGGTCCTTATCCCCATCTCTACCCTTGCCATTTCTGAAAATGAGGTTGTAGAGGAGCCTGCAGTCAGGGGAAGAGGAATTCCTTTTCCTTCACCATTGTCAGAATCTATTCAGTTTGGAGGCATATGAATCAAATGATTGCCTTGGATACAAAGAGGAAAAAAAAATCAGTCTTTACCAAAATTTAGCTTCTGTAAAAATGTTTAAGCAGATTGCCTAGACTGGTGGTTCTCAATGGTGAGGGATGGGGTATTTTGTCCTCTCTCCCGGACTCTTGGCAATGTCTAGAGACATATTAGGTTGTCAAAACTAGGGGTGGGAGGTACCACTGGCATCTTGTGGGTAGAGGCCAGGCATGCTGCTAAACCGCCTACAATCACAGAACAGTCTCAAAACAAAGAATCGTTGGTGCCAGGATTGAGAAACCCTACCCAAGATGAAAACAGGGAAGAGAGAAGGCTAAGGAAGAAAACAACAACAACCAAGGAACACAAACACAAAACACAAAAAACTGATAATAAAACTATGAATTTTATACAGATTTATAAAAATACAGATTTTTAGGATTAAATTCTTATTTTGTATCCTTTTAGGATATTGCCAAAGGGCAACCTAAGGCCATTTTGAGTTTTCCCGGAGCTTTATTTTTGTCAGTTCACTTGCCAAGTACTTCTTGGGCACCTAGTAGGTGCCAGACACTGAGGACAAAAAGATGGATGACTGCAAAAGATCATTATTAAAAGTCCATTGACAGAGCATGATCTGATTTGATACAACACTTAGGATGGTATTTTTGGATCTAGAACAAATCGCTTTCCTTCCCTTCTATCCCCATGCCCTTGTTTTTTAATCCCACCTCGCCTGGTTTGAATGTTTCTGGTGTGGGGGAAGAGAAGGAAGAATCTGGACTGCCTCTCCCTTGGCACTCTCCCCAACCATCCTCAGCCCCACGGAAGCCTGCTGACATAGAGGAGTTTTAATGATGACAACGCTGGTAAAAAGCAGACAGCAATGTGATGCAATTGCAACCGAATTGCACTCTTTAGATTGATGTGGTTGGATATATGTTGAGTTTGATAGGGTTCCTATACTAATACTCACACTGTGCTTTATAGTTTACAAAGCTTTTTCACATGTAGTCTGTGTTTGATCATCAAAACGAAGCCAGGAGGTAGGTATTATCCCATTTCACAGACGTGGAAGCTGAAGCTTACAGAATGTGTGTGAGTAAGTAGAAACAATGAACACAGAACTCCAGACTTCAAATCTTATCCCCGCCCTTGCCTTCTTGCCTTTTCTTACTCCCTCCTTAACAATGTTACTTTTATGTGTTTTGATTTTCCTACTTGTGTGAGGCAGCAAAACCCAGGAAGCTTGCCTTTGCCCTCCCTTCTCTTGTATAGGCTTAGTCCACTGGGACCCCTATTCTTGTTAATGCATTCGTGTAAGGTTTTCCCAAATATATCCTGGTGTCTTAGTGACATCCTGATGGGTCAAGTATGTACTTCTTTTCATAGCTCATCTGACCTGCACCCTGGCTTCTAGCCAAGTGTGACCAACCGTCCTGGTTTGTCTAGAACTGAGGGGCAGGGGACTTTCAATGCTAAAGCTGGGGCCATTCTGCGTACAGTCACACAGGTACGGCTATGAATCCCTCTCTAGCTCCTAATGCGTTTCTCTCAATGCGTCTTCTAAGAATCTCTAGTCCCAGCATTTGCTGTCCTGTTAGAATTCCCTATTTTGGATATGCTACTCCTTTCACCAGAAGCATATACGTCCCTCTTTTTCTGTCACCTACTTCATAATTTTTCTTTAAGACTATGCTCTGAAGAGAAGGTGCTAATTTCTCCAGGAGACTTTCTCTGATCTAAATGTCCTTTTTTTTGTCCTTCCACATTACTCCATACATACCTTTGTCATAGCATTGAACATCACTCTATCTCTTTTTAAGTTGTATTTATTTATTTAGTTGAGAGAGAGAGAGAGAAAGATCACAAGCAGGGGGAGGGGCGGAGGGAGAAGCAGACTCCCCACTGAGCAGGAATCATGACCGGAGCTGAAGGCAGATGCTTAACCCACTGAGCTTTCTACCTTTTTTCCACACTCCTCACTACTTGAGGCCTAAACTGTACTCTATTTAAATCATTTTTTTTATCCCAGTCCTTAGCACAGATCCTGTCATATAGGAGGCAAGTAATAAACATCTTTGAGCTAATCCAAAGTGCTAGAACCCTGTAAGAAGTGTTCTGTTTTCTTCCACGGACTTCTGCCAGAGAGAAGAGGTCTCCCCTTTAGAATATCAAAGCAAGGAGAAGGCTCAAGAGGGATGCAGAAGTGGGTCACAGAAGGAAGGGTATAGCCTTTCATATTTAGCAACTTCCATTAATGTAACTTTGTGAACTCAAGAAGAGTCTCGGTTGGAAAGAAGGAAATGTGGGTAGCCAACGAAGCCAGAACAGACTAGAGACCTCCTGGTCTACCTGTAGTTCTATACACCATCCTCAGGACCAGAAGCACCTCCGAGTGTGAGTCTACCTGAACCCACAGGTGCACCCGGCTGGAATGAGCAATGAAGAGCAAAGTGGGAATCATTTCCTGACAGGAAAAAAAAAACCTCCAAATAGTTTAACTGCAGAGGCACACACACAGGTAGGTATTGTATAACCAATGGCGTGGCACCGTAGTTCTAGTTCTCAAACTTGAGCACGCATCAGACTTCACTGCCCGGCTTGTTAACATACAGACTGCTGAGTACTGTCCCCCAGAGATTCTGCATCATTGGTCTGAGATGTGGCCTGAGCATTAGCGTCTCTGACAAGATCCCAGGTGGTGCTGCTGGTCTGGGGACAAGATTTTGAGGATCACCGCCCTAGCACCTCTTCAATCTCTAGCCTCAACAGATAATCCTGCCTGTGCTTTCACTGAGACAAGCATGGTCGCCTGACATCCAAGATTTATGATGACAAAAACACCTTCCCTTGATAGAACTACTTCTTAACATCAGTTTATTTTTCTACTTTTCTTGCAAATGTTTACAATTGCTTATATTGACCAATTTAATTTCTTCCTTGTTCATTCCCTCTGTTAATACTCTATAATCTTTCTTCCACTCTGCCCACTACTTAACCATTCTTAAAGATTATCTATAACTTTATGACCAATGGGTATATGTTAGATAGAGAGAGATAGGTGACTGCATTTGGGGTGACTGTGAAGGAGGTTGGGACTAATTTTTTTTTCTCTTTTTGCTTAGGTAGACTCCTGAAAAGCATTTCTCTTCCTGTTTGCACCAAGAGAAACCTAAATTCTCCTTGCTTTCTTTCTCCTCGGTGGAGTTAAAAATAGCATGGATCTATTTATTGTGTGCCAATTTCCCTTAGGATGTCTGCAGATGTTAACAGATACTTCAAAGTCAGTAAAGAAACCTCAGATTTTCACATTGGAGTAGGTGGAGAATAGAAGGCCCTTGATCCCTGCTAGCTAACTTAGTTGGGTATCATCGTCTTTGTTTTTGCTGCTAAGAAATTTTTTCATAATGGGATACAAATTCTTTTTAAAGTTTATTTATTTATTTATTTATTTATTTTAGTAATCTCTATACCCAACATAGGACTCAAACTCACAACCCTGAGATCAAGAGTTACATTCTTTTCCAACTGACCCAGCCAGGTGCCCCAAGAATACAAATATGTCAATTTTAATGGTAGTTTTAGATCTACAGTAAATTCATAGGCATTAATTTATTCAACATGAAAATGTATACTTCTCTGAACTCAGACATCTGGGCTATTTAACAGGACACATTTGACCTAAGAACGAATCAGACTGGCATGAAAAAGAATGGCATCTATTCAGAAGTGCAGAAAGGATTTCAGGCCATCATATTGCATGTTGATTCATGATATTAGGGAAGTAGATTCATTTATTGATTCATTAAAAATATTAACTGAGTACCTCTCATACAAGGCACTTAAATAATAGGGGTGAATACTACAAAAGCAAAGCTTGGAGTCAGTTGCATTTATGGAAAGTGTAGTGTAGTTGAAGACAATAGACAAATACATAGGAAAAATTAATAGTGGAAAACAAACACACAAGAGATTTTTGAGAGGCAGAGAGCCAACTGTATGGTGGGGAAAATAAGTACCAGGAGCTCATAGTCATTGGTTCCCTCAGCAGCTTGATTTCATGAAGCTAAGTGAGAGTCCTTCATAGGAAGGTGGGTGAAAGAGAGTAGAAGGGATCAGATGATCACAGTATGAAAAAAGGGGGAATAGAATGGAGAGAAATATTCTATTCAAGGAAGCCCTAAGAGCACAAGGATGTTCAGAGACCAGTAAGTAGGCCAATCTGACTGGAACAGAGATTTCAGGTGGTGAAAGCAAGAAGTCCCATTTGTGTAGCACTAGACAATATCTAAGATTTCATCAGTGAGCACGCCGGAAGAAATAGAGACTAGAAAATTTAATTGATTGGCCTCTAGTAAAGTTGAAGATGCACATATCATCATATACTGGTCAGCATCGTGCAAGAAACAGAACATTCTCTCTGGAAATTTAATAAAAGGACTATTTACAAAAATACAGATAGGGTGAATGGAAACTTAAAACAAGAAGGGTAGCAATTTCAGGGAAGCTTGGGGGAACTTCCTTGTCCCTAGGTCTGAAGGGGCAAAAAGAAAAAAAACGGTCACCAGATTCCCCAGAACCCAAGAAGCAACAGTCTTAAGGAACCTTAGGGAGCCTTAGGGAGAAATATGCAGCTAACCCACAGAGACCCAGCAGGGTGGGGAGCAGAAGAATAAATGCCCTGATCTCAAATCCCCCTCCCTTTACCCACCCACTTGCTTGCTTTCCTGCTAGCACCTCCCACTGGCCAAATCCAACAAGAAGTAGAGGGAAAGGGCAGCTCCTTTGATGTAGTCCATAAAGGCCGACTTCCTGGGGCACAGAGCAGTGGAGAAGAGAGTGGATCTGAGGAGCAAATGGAGAACGTCTGGAATACCACGATCCTACCTCCAGGTTTACACCCTATAGAAAGTCCACATGTGCGAAAGGACACGCCAAATATTGTCTTGCAGCATGGATCATAGTAGCCATAAACCTCAGGGAAACCCTCATCAGAAAGGGGCTGCATAATATTTGAGGTATATTCATTTGTTAGAATATAGTGTAGCCATTAAAGTGAATGAACTGGATAGACACAACCCTGCGTGTGCGCATGTGTGTTGTAAAAACACAGGCAGCATGATAGACAACTGTATAAAAATATTTAAAAACAAACAGAAAAGGCGCTGGTTTTCTGCTGCTTATATCCACACATATGGAGTAGAAGGATAAAAACATAAATAGAGGAATACATGAATTATGGTAGCAATTTTCTCTGGTAAATGAGGAAAAGGAAGTGACATTGAGAGAGATGGAAAAAAGACCTTCATCTATAGTCAGTATTTTAGAAAGATTGAAAACAAATATGACAAGTCCGGTGGTAACTGTCCTGAAGGAAACGAAAAAGCAGAGGAAGGAGATAGAGAGCATGGTGGATAATGCTTGCAATGTAGATAGAGTGACTACAAAGGCCTCCCAGGAGAACGGGGACACAAATGCAGGGAGCATAAAGTAAGCAAGTGTCGGGGCACCACTCTTGCAGGCTGGGGAGCAGCAGGTACAAGCGCGGAGGGGACAGCATGTTTGACCTGTTCAAATGGGAGGCCTGTGTCCCTGGAGGACGATAAGCAAAAGGGAGGGTGATAGGAAAGAGCTCAGAGGGTCAGGCAGAAGACAAGTCTGATATGCCTGGTAATGAAGATGATAAGAGGGTTGAGGAATGGAGAGAAGACAAAAAAAGAGGGGAGTACCTAGGAAAGGGGAAAAGAGGGTCATTGAATGACCAGCCTCCCCACAGGAGAATATAATTGGGGCTTCCCCCCTCATTGAGCAGTTCCGGTGCTTGGTGTTAAGCAGAAATATATATATAAATAATTTAAATTATATATAATTTATTAATATATAATTTATATAATTATAAAATAAATATTTATGAATTATTTCTAAACTATATAAATCATAATTTATATTTATAAAAACAATGTATATAATTTATTAATATATTGTATATTGTATATATTCTTGAAAAAATTGTAATGTAGTGAGGTGATAGGGCATTCACAAGGTTGTGCAATCACAGTCTCTATCTAGTTGCAAAACATTTCCATCACTCCAAAATACAACTCTGTACGCATTAAGCAGTTGCTATTTCCTCCTCCCCCCAGCCCCTGGCAACCACCGATCCACACACCCTCTCTGTGGATTTAACTATTCTAGATGTTTCATATAAATAGATAAAATATAATAAAATATAAGCTTTCTATCGTTTTTTTTTCACATAGAATAATGTTTTCTGGTTCATCCATGTTGTAGCGTCTATCAGTACTTCATTTCTGTTTATGGCTCAATCATACCTCATTTATATATATTTTGTGGTAGTGATTTTTATAATTTTCAGGGGTAGCAAAATATGCATGACATAAAGTTTTCCATCTTAACTCTTGTTAAGTGTACAACACAGTGGCATTAAATACATTTACACTGTTATACAACTGACATCAGCATGCATTTCAAAATGTTTTCTTCTCAAACTGAGAAATAGCCATTAAAAGATCATTTCCAGTTTCTCCTTCCCCCAGTTCCTGGTAACTACCATTCCACTTCCTGTTTCTGTGAATCTGATGGCTCTAAGTTCCTCAAATAAGTGGGATCATGCAGTATCTGTCCTCTCTGTAACTAGCTTTTTTTTCACTTCCTATAATATCCCCAAGGCTTGTTCATGTGACAACATGTATCAGAATTTCCTCCCTTTTTTAAAAAAATAAGTTTTTAATTTCTTTCAAGGGGAACCTGGGTGGCTCAGTCAGTCAAGCTTCTACCTTCAGTTCAGGTCATGATCCCAGGGTCCTGGGATTGATTCCCACACTGGGCTCCCTGCTCAGTAAGGAGCCTACTTCTCCCTCGCCCTCTGCAGCTCCCCCTACTTGTGCACGCTCACGCTCTCTCTCTCTCTGTGTCAAATAAATAAATAAAATCTTAAAAAATAAAAATTCTTTTAAGTAAGCTTCAGACCTGGCATGGAGCCCAAAGCAGGGCATGAACTCATGACCCTGAGTTCAAGACCTAAGCTGAGATCAAGAGTCAGATGCTTAACTGACTGAGCCACCCAGGCGCCACAGAATTTCCTTCCTTTTTAAGGCTGAATGATATTCCATTCCAAATGTGTACACCCCATTTTGTTTACCCATTCAACTGTTGATGGACACTTGGGCACTTGGGTTTTTTCCACTTTTTGGCTATTGTGAATAATGTTGCTATGAACATGGGTTTACAAGTATCTATTCAAGCTCCTGCTTTCAATTAATTTGTGTATTATATTACAGTCCTTCAGAGAAACAATAGGGTGTATATATATATATACATATATATATGTATATATAAACTATATATATGGAAATTTTATGTATATAGAAACTATATATATGTATATACAGGAAATTGTGTATATACAGGAAATTATATATATAATGAGATTTATTATGAGGAATTATCTCATGTGATTGTGGAAGCTGAGACATCTCTTGAAATACCATCTGCAAGCTGGAGACCAAAGAAACTAGTAGTGTAATTCTAATCCAAGTCGGACAGCCTGAGAATCAGGACCACTGATGATGTAGATCTCATTTTGAGAACAAAAGAACGCTATCTCAGCTCAACTGGCAGGCAGAGAGAAAAAATTTTTCTTCCTCCACATTTTGTTCTACTCAGTTCCTCAACAGACTGAATAACAACCACATTGGGAAGGGTCACCTGCATCATTCATCCCACCTGTTCAAATGTTAATCTCATCAAGAAACACCCTATAGACACACTCAGAAATCATGTTGAACTGGACATCTGGGCATCCCGTGACCAAATCAAGCTGACACATCTCAGGTATACACCCAGGAGTGGACCATCACAAGTACAAACTCAGAAGTGGAATTACTGAGTCATATAGTAATTCTATTTTGAAATTTTTGAGGAACCACCACTCTGCTTTCCATAACTGCTGTACTGTATTAAATTTTCACCAACAATGTTGTGGTCATGGTATTTTAATGTTTTCCCATTCAGTGTGTGTAGGGAGGATTGGGCAGTTCTGAAGCAGATAATCCCCTGCACATCACCTGATGGGTCTCTCTTGTTGGTACTAGAAGGCAAGGCCAGGCAGACCCGAGTAAACCAAGTGTTTATTTTGAATAACTGTGGGGTTGGGGACAGGCAAATACACAGGTAGTGCTATAAATGGCTTGAAATTAGGGTCCAATAGATCAGTTGAGGGCTTAGACTATATGATGCCTCTTGGGAAATGAGAGAGGACAGCTAGACTCAAGAAGTTATATAATAAGTGTTGGCAAGGATATGGAGAAATCAGAAATCTTAACACTGCTGGTCAGAATGTGAAATGGTGTGCCTGCTTTGGAAAGCAGTCTGGCAGTTCCTGAAATGTTAATATACAGGATTGCTGTATGACCCAGCAATTCTGCTCTTAGGTATATGCCCAAGAGAAATGAAAATATACATCCACTTCAAAACAGGTACACAAATGTTTAGAGTAGCGTTAGTCACAATAGAAAAAAGGTAGAAACAAATCAAATGTCCTTCAACTGGCAAATGGATAAACAAAATGGAGTATGTCCATAATTGAAATATTATTCAGCCATGAAAAGGAATGAAACCCTGATACATGCTACAACATGAGTGAACCTTGAAAAGAGTATGCTAGAGACAGAAGACAGTCAAAATACCACACATTATATGATCCCATTCTTATGAAATGTCCAGAACAGGGAGATCTACGGAGCTTGAGGTAAATTAGTGGTGGCTTAAGGTTGAGGGTGATGTGGATATATAAAGGTGACAGCCAAAGGGTGTGGGCTTTCATTTTGAGCTGATGAAAATGCTTTAAAACTGACTATAGATGGTTTTACCTATCTGTGAATACATTAAAAATCATAGAATTATAAACTGTAATTGTAAATGAGTGAACTCTGTGGTATGTGAATGATATAAAAAGTTATTGAAAAAGAAAAAAACAAGAAAATAGAACTTGATTTCATGAGGGACTAGTTATCAGGCTACAAAGAGAATGTCAAGTATCACTTTATTATTATAGGGAGAATGTGATGGTGATTTCCATCGATGGAACTAGGATAGCGTAGAAACCCGAAGAACAAAAGTGCAGTTTGGAGGAAGAGATCTAATAAGGTTAAGACAAAACTATTGTGTCATTGTAAGTTATTTTTAGGTTGATTTGGGTTTTATTAGCTTCTTTCCCAGAAGCTTCCAGAAAATGTGTTTTTCACATTTTTTCATATCTCATGGACCTATATATATATTTTAAAGATTTTATTTATTTGACAGAGAGAAACACAGCCAGAGAGGGAACACAAGCAGGGGGAGTGAGAGAGGGAGAAGCAGGCTTCCCACTGAGCAGGGAGCCCGATGTGGGGCTTGATCCCCGGTCTCCGGGATCATGACCTGAGCCAAAGGCAGTCGCTTAATCAACTGAGCCACCCAGGCACCCCTCATGGGCCTATATTAAGTCATGTTCCCCAACGAAACCCTGATTCAATCTAGGTGTGATAAAGATATGAACTAACCCTCAGTTTCCACACTGCCCTTTCTCTTTTTAGCAGAAGAACCAGGACTTTCCCCACTTTCAGCTTAGAGCACGGCTAGTAGCCAGCTCTTTTGGGAGGACTTGATCATGTGTCTGAGTTCAAGACAATGGGATGGGAGGGAAGTGATGTGTGCAGTTTCTAGATCATCCCCTTAGAGATCAAAGACTGTTTGCAGTGCACTGTCTCTGGGATCTTCCTGCAGACTGGAACTGATCCAGTATTCAACTACCAGGAGAGAATGGCACCTTAGGAGATGAGGAGCAGTGAAATGAGAGTAATCGCTGTTACTTCAGGGCAGCTGGAACGGCATTACCCAGCTAGCCCCATGTCTCCGGCCAATGACTTTACTGAGAGTTAAAGGCGTATTTCCATTGTATTTAAAGCCCTATTTTCAGGTCTCTTTGTTACCATAGCTTGGCCTCCACCCAAATGAATACTGTATGGGAACGGGATGAGCTGATTGGCTTAATCAATTCAGTCCCACCTCCTGAGTTTGGGGATGGGGTCCGCTTCCATGAAGTGCATGGTTTTTAGTAAAAGATGAACATCCAAAAGAAAAAATCAAGATGCTGAGTTGCCTGGGTGACTCAGTGATTTATGTGTGGGACTCTTGATTTTGGCTTGGGTCCTGATCTCTGGGTGGTGGAATCGAGCCCAGCATGGGGCTCGGTGCTGGGCATGGAGCCTGCTTAGGATTCTCTCTTTCTCTGTCTCCCCTGCCCCTCTCCCACCCCTAATGGGCACAGGTGCTCTCACTCTCTTTCTCTCTCAAAAAATAAAAAAAAAAAAAAGAAAAGATAAGAAAGGAAGAAAAGAAAAGAAAACCACGGTGCTTTTCCAAAGAAGAAGAGGGAATAGATATTCAGCAACCCAAAGCAGAAACAGAGTTTCTCCACTTTGGTACTGTTGTCATTTTGGGTTGGACAATTCTTTTGGGGAGTGACAGTGTGTGTGTGTGCTGTCCTGTCCACTGTAAGATGTTAGTGGCATCCCTGGCTTCTACACAGTATATATTGTCACCACCAGCTCCTCCCTCCCCTCTACCACCTTCAAGAAATTAAAAATGTCTCTAGCCATGGCCAAACACCCCCTGGAGGCAAAAATCTGCCCTGGTTGAGAACTACTGCTCTATAAAGAGTCCTGAGGCTTCCTTTTCTGCCTCTCACCGCTAGACTTCTCCTCATACAGCCGGTAGATTTTCTTTTGAAACAAATCATATCACATTCAGAAATAACTTTTACTCTGTGTGCTCATAGCATAAAATCTAAACTCTCAAGCGGGCTTACAAAACCCCTTCCAAAAGACTACCTTGCTAGCCTCATGTATAACCCTTATTCGCAATACCCATTGCACTAGGGACACTAAATTTCTCACTTCTCTCCCTCTTTCTCACGCTTTTTGCCCTCATATGCATTTGTACATACTATTCTTTTTGCCTGGAGTACCACTTTCTAGCTGCTCTTAGGGAAACTCCCATGTAGCTTCTCTTCAAGACCCAACTTGAACATGACTTCCCCTATTAAAAAAAAAAAAAAAGACCTTGAATTTCCTAAGAAAACTTTGTTTCCTACTTCTAGGATCATTCATGGCCCCAATTCTTATAATCGTGTGTTGTCTTTGAATCAACAGTTCCTAACACAACGCCTGACACCGTTGCTCGGTAACTGCATGTTACACAGATGAGGAAAGCAAGAAAATTGTCACATTACTGCCTTCAAATTTCACTAATAAAAACTGTAGAATGGCCAGAGATCTTTGGCTTTTATGAATTCAGACTGCCTTACAGCAGGTGTCTCTGTCACTGAACTGGAAAGCAGGTGGAAAGCTAACCTCAGTCAGGGAATTAAATACTTGCAACCCTGTGCCTTAGTAGCCCACGGATCAGTGAGCATGAAGTGTTTAAACAGTAATTGCCAGCTGCTGCTGCCAGGGAGACACTGAATGATGGTCCACACAAAGTATCATGTTCAAGTTTGTTACACAGGAACCTCTATGAGGGTAAACGGTGTAGGGCGGTGCTTGGGACAGCATGGCCCCAGGCTTTTCAAGCACATCAATTTGTCTGCTATCTTTATAAAGTCTTGACTTTGAACTACAAATATATGTTTTAGACGTGTAGATATATCTAGTTCCAGAACCACATGGGGCCTGCTGCGTATGTCTCTAATGCAAAATTCTGGTGTCCAGATAGCACAGCAATGAGAAGAGTATATCTGTCTCTTTACAGAATTTCAAGGCTCCTTTTCATCTTATCAGGCCACAGGTCTTCCTTCATTTTAGGATTTCAGAATATGCCCACTCTACTCTAGAAAGAGCCTCCAGACTTCCTTTCTGCTTCTCATTACTAGTCTCCTAGCAGAATAATCTTTCTGTTAATACAAATATTCCATGCTGGGAATTGTAGAGTCTGTTAAAAATAACACAAGCCTGCAGTTGGGTCTGAGAATAATAAAAAACATAACAAATGATCCTCCATCCTCAGATGGGATTTTTATTTTTAATATTTTCAAGATAGATTTACTTATTTATTCATTTAAAAGATTTATTAATTTGTGAGAGAGAGAGTGAGTGTGGGGGAAGGGCAGAAGGCAAAGGAGAGAGAGAGAATCCTGAAACAGACTCCCCACTGAGCACAGAGCCTGACACAAGGCTCCATCCCAAGACCGTGAGATTATGATCTGAGCCAAAGATCACTTAATCAGTTGAGCCACCAAGCACTTAATCAGTTGAGCCACCCGGCACCCCGTTATTTATTTCAGAAAGCGTGAGAGAGAGTGAGTGCATTATGTGTGCTCACAATGGGGAGAGGGACAGCGGGTGGGGTGCTTGATGTGGGGCTCAATCCCACGGTCCATAAGATCACAGCCGGAGCCCAAACCAAGAGCCAGCCATTCAACCAACTGAACCATCCAGGTGCCCCTGGTGGGTTTTTTAAAATAAAAAAAACCTTAATTCAATATCCACTTTATAATATGATAAACCAGATGGAAATCCAAGAGGAAGAAAGATGCAGAAAGGGCAGAGGGGAAGAGAGTTCCTGGAGTAAGTAAGAAAAAGGAGCCCTTAGGGTCTACTGTCATGGCTTACTTATCCTGAGCCTGTGGATCTCAACACTGACTGCAGGCTAGGACCACTTGGGGAACTTAAACAATACTGAGGCCCTGGTCCCAAATGAATCAGAATCTCAGGGGATGTTTGGTACAGCCAGTGTTTAAATATCCAATCACGTATCTAGAGTCTGAAATTCTTATTTCATAAACACATTGCCTATCCCCGTGTGAGGGAAACAGAGCGCTATGAGAGTTCCATCATGACTACATGGACCCAGGGAGGAATGGTTCCCCCACTTTGCCCTTTCTTATCCCCGACACCCACCAAAAAGATAGGAGAGTGTTGCCAAAAGAAATAGGAGGGATGCTGAGCTGGGGAAAAAATGAAAAATAATTACTATAGTGGGTCTAATTATGCTTAGTGCTTAAAGTTTATACATGGCCCAAATAGCGATTACTAGCTGTGCCTAAGTCTTATTTTAGCTCAGGATCAGGGCGAGGTTGAACTGGAAAGTATAGGTAAACAAGGCTGGGAACACAGGATCCAACACAGGTAGCAACAAAAGATATGGGCATATTTTCTTAGCTTTGAGTGAAGGGCATAAAAATGGGAAGGGAAATTCCCTTTCTTTTTCCTGTTATGGTTGATACAATGTTGGGAATTTGAGGTAAACATTTACAACCCCTCCCCAAAAAGTTTCAATTGAGTTGTTATATAATATATAGCCAATTGGATTAAGATATGATTCATAATCTATATGTGTGATTCTGTTTCTTAACCATAAAATGTGTAATGTTTGTGAACATTATGATTTAAGGCTTAAGGGGAAAAAGTGAACTCTGCTTTGAACCCCTCTTATTCCAACAGAGACCAATTAAGTCAGTAAAGCCTCATTTTTACAGGCTGCACATATAGGTGTTGTGCAGAGAAGAAGCTGCTGCTCCAGGTGAAAAAGCCTTACCCAAAGACAGAATAATCTGCATGTCATTACGAGGTCACCTTGACCTAGGCTCCTGCAGGTCTAGAAGGACCTGTATGCCAGGTGGACTTTACTAAAGAATTTCTAGAGTTGGTTCATTGGGCAAAATGTTTGAGAGGAACATTGATGCTTGTTGTTTGTTTATTTTTTAAGATTTTATTTATTTACTTGAAACAGAGAGCATGTGCTCAGGAGTGCTGGTGGGGGCAAAGAGCAGAGGGAGAGAGACTCATGCTGAGTGTGGAGCCCACTGGGGGCTCGATCTCACAACACTGAGATCATGACCTGAACTGAAATCAAGAGCTGGGTGCTTAACAGACTCAGCCACCCAAGCACCCCAAGGAACATTGACTCTTAACTACATACACAGAAGTCTGCATTTGATGAGAGTTGAACAGTACTAACAATAATGATAGTGACTTCAATTTATTTCTACTATATAGGCTCTGGGATGGATATTTCATCTGCCATGTTATATTTTATCTCCACCATAATCCTGTGAGGGAGAAATTTGCGCAAGACCGCTTGGCTGAACTGAGTATTTCTGAGCTAGGTCTTTCAGGAACCACGGTTTTCCTATTTTTCTCCATAGCTTCTTGAACTGAGAGACTGTGCGTGCTGGTTCCTTCTTTGCTTCTAGTCGCTCTAAGTTCCAGTACCTGGAGTTGGTGCCTGAGTCCCTGCTGCTGAATCTCCCTCTTGCCAACGGCCTGCTTGGCCTTCTTCCAATCACCTGCTGCTGCCTGCCCCACCCCAGTTTAGGCTGACCTTCAGATTCTACTGGGACTTGGGTTATAGAAGTCAAAGTCCATCTGTCTTTTCCTCTTTGGTTTATCTTTTGGTTTTGGATTTTCTTCAAGGCTTACATCCTTAGCCATGCACCTATATCCAGGTCAGTGGTCTCCACCTGATCCTGCCGGTATGCCTGACACCTGCCCTGTCCTGGTTGGAGTTTAGGAAAGACGTGTTTGATGAAAGAGATGACTTTCCAGACTCCGGACACGTGACTGGATATCGAAAGCAGTGGCTGCGTAAATTTTCTTATTTATGACTGCTGTAGCAAATGCTCCTTCCCCCAAAACATGTAAATTGTGGCTCCTTATCTTTTTGGGGGGCTGGAAGCTTTGGCAATAAGAATATAGATGTGGGAGGCACCTGGGTGGCCTAGTCTGCTAAGTATCTGACTCCTGATCTCCACTCAGGTCTTGATCTCACGGTTTTGAGTTTGAGCCCAACATTGGGCTCCATGCCGGGTATGGAGCCTACTTAAAAAAAGGTAATAATAAGTAAAATAAAATAGAATAATAAAATAAAATAAATATATGGTGTTTTAACTGTTTTTAAAATAACTCTTATGGTTTTTTTAAAATTATAAAAATGATATTTTAGTTTTTTATAGATAACATGTGAAATACAGATAAATATAAAGAAACAAAATCACCCAAAGTCTGATAACCCAAAGGTGGATAATCACGATGAGTGTTTTGGTGTATTTGGTAAATTTTCTTTACACCTGTACACACACAAAAACACACATATATGCAAAATGGGGATTATACCTAATATGGTCTCATATTTCATTTAATAGTATCCTGCTAACATTTCCGCATATCATTAAAATTCTTTCCCTCCCAGTTGTATTGGAGTATAATTGTCAAATAAAGTTATATTTAAAATATGCAACATGACGATTTGATATATATATATATACATTTCGAAATCAAATCAAATTGATTAAAAAAAAAAACTAACACATCCATCATCACACAGCTATCTTTTTTGTGTGTAAGAATGCTGAAGATTTACCCAGCAAATTTAAAGTATACAATATTATTAACCATTGTCACTATTCTGTGCATTTGACCCTCTGATCCTTTTCATCTTACACCTGAAAGTTTGTATGCTTTGACCAACATCTCCCCCAGGTCCTGGAAACCACTGTTTTACTCTGTTTCTACAAATATGAGCTTTTCTTTTCCTTTCTCTTCTCATCTCTTCTCTCTCTTTCTTTTAGATTCTACATATATGTGATACTATGGAGTATTTGTCTTTCTTTTTCTGATTTATTCCACCTAGCATAATGCCCTCTATGTTCATCCACGTTTTTGCAAAGGGAAGGATTTCCTTTTTTTAAAAGGCTGGATAATATTCATTGTATATGTAGATATACACCACATTTTCTTTTCCATTCATCTGTCAATAGACATTGACGTTATTTCCCTATTTTGGGTATTGTGAATAACGGTGCAATGAATGTGGGGGTGCGTACGTCTCTTCAAGATAGTGATTTCATTTCCCTTGGGAATACACCCAGAAGTGGAATTGATGGATCAAATGGTAGTTCTATTTTTAGTTTTTTGAGGAGCCTCTATACTGGTTTCCAAAGTATTAGTTTGCATTCCCACCAACAATGTACAAGGGTTGCCTTTCCGCCCTATCTTTGCTAAGATTTGTTATTTCCTGTCTTTTTGATACTAGCCATTCTGACTGCTCTGAGGTGATATCTCATTTCGGTTTTGATATGAATTTCCCTGATGATTACTGATGATGAGTACTTTTTCATGTACCCATTGGCCATTTGCCTTCTTTGGAAAAATGTCTATTCGGGTCCTTCACCCATTTTAAAATCAGGTTATTAGGGTCTGGTTTGGTTTGGTTTTTGCTATTGTGTTGTAAGAGTTCTCTATATATTTTGCATATTAACCCTTTATCAGATATGTGATTTACAATTTTATTTTCCATTCCTTAGGTTGTCTTTTCATGTTGTACATGGTTTCCTTGCCTGTGCTGAACCTTTTTAGCTTGATGTAGCCTATTTATTGCCTGTGCTTTGGGTGTCATGTCCAAAAAAATCATTGCCAAGACCAGTGTCAAGGAGTTTTCCCCTATATTTTCTTCTAGAAATTTTATGGTATGGGGTTTAAGATTTATGTCTTTAATCTGTTTTGAGTTGATTTTTGTGTATGCTGTCAAATAATCATCCAACTTCATCCTTAGCATGTAGGAACAGCCTCTTCCCACCACATTTTGAAGACTATCCTTTCCCGATCCATGTATTCTTGGCACCTTTGTCCAAAATAATTGTCAGTATTCATTAAAATTCTTTGAAAATATGTTCAGTATCTGTGTAATATTTTACCTTATGAATATAATATGAATTATGTAACTAATCCTGTTAAGAGACTTGGGTTGATTGTATTGATATATGTGCTGCAATGAACATAGTATGCATGAATTTTTATGTGTAATTGTATGTTTTAGATTACTGGGACAAAAAGGAATATTACCTAAAGCAGTGATCAACAAATTTTTTAGTCTCAGGACCCCTTTACACTCTTAACTATCATTGAAGACCTAAAGAGATTTTGTTTATATTGGTTATAGCAACAATATTTATTATATTAGAAGTTAAAAATGAGAAATTTCAACAATATTTATTTAAAATATTTAAAATTTCACTTAAAAATAACAGTAAGAAACACGTAGTTTTTGGATAAAGGGGTGTATTAGTGAGAGGTAGAAATCAAGTACGCAGCTTTCATCTAGGGACTTAAAGAAATTCCCAGGTTTCTACGGGTCCTGTCACTGAGATGGAAAATAGAGAAGCAGAGGTGTATGAGGATTAATGGAGATAGAGATAGGAAAGATGGTAAGTCTGAGGGGGAGTCAGCCAGTCTCCTCACAGGACATAAGGAAAATGTTTAAGATTCTAGTCCACTAGGTGAAATTTTAAAGGCATAATCTTCTTTCTCACACTTGTAGAAATGCCTCCTAAAATACCTGCTTTGTAGAATTCAAAATACCTCCTTTATGGGGTCCTTATAGGAACATTAAGCTGCTTATTTTTTTAAGACTTCATTTTTAAGTACTCTCTACCCACAGCATGGAGCTCATACCCACAACTCCAAGATCACACTCCCCTGACTGAACCAGCTAGGTGCCCCAAGCCACTTATTTTTAAAATCAAATGATGAGATACGTTATACATATAGGAATTCACAGCTTATTTGTAAGGAAGCTACTAGGTTATGTGACTAGTCTCATTTTGGGGCTGGGGGCTGGGCACAACAGAATCACCATATCTAGAACCCAGTTGTCCTAATTACAAGTCTAGTGGTATGGCCATTGATTCTGAACAGGGAATACTATTAGTTCAGGAGTCTATCTTCGAAATCCACTGCCTCTAAAAGTAATCAAAAGGTATAAAAAGTACAAGTTACTTGCTAGACTCCTAGGCAGGTACATAGTTGTACCAGTGTGTATGTGGATTCCTCCCATCTTTCATTTTCCACTGAGAGACTGAATATACAAATAGGCCATGGCCAGTCAATGACCTCTATGACAGCAGAACCCTGACCCACAACCTCTTCCGCAATCAGTTGAAGAAGCCAAGCAATTTGGCTTCCAGCGCAGGATCCCCACCCCCCTTTCCAACCAGGACCAACCCAAGAAAGCTGAATATGCTCCCCAACCCCATCACTGCTAGATAGCTCACCTCTACCTTCCTCATGCCCATAAACTCCAATTGGGGCTTACCTGAAGCCTTCCCTCTTTCCCACTCTAGGACTTAGCTTGTCCCCTGCCTGGCTCTGGTCCCCACCAAGAGAAAGTGACTGTGGCTGACTCCTGTACTATAGCAGGCTCAGAATAAAGAGCCTCTGTGTTCATTTGGCGTGTCTTTATTGATTTCCACATCATTGAATGAATAGGGAAGGGTGTTATAAAGCCAAATTATGAAGAAAGCATCGGTGATTGAACATTTGCAAAGCGCTTTTCAATCATTTTAGGATGCCTTGTAGACACTTTGTGAAACACTGATATCCCTATTCTAGAGCTGAGAATATTGAGAAAGAACCATATTAAGTGATTTGCCCAGAGCTGGGATCAGAACATAAAGCCCACCGTGTCTGAGGTCTGTTGTTTATCCACTGAGCTCAGGCTGCACTTTGGAATCATTACCATTTTAAAGCATTTTACCCTGGGTTGAGTGAATATTAAGGAGTAGATCACATTTCAGCCTGGCAGACGCTGAAGTCTTGTTTTTAGTTTGTTTTTCTAAGTTTTAGTAGACGACATATGGGCTCCATTAACTTTACTATGTAGCGCAATTTTGAAGATAGTTTCTCTTCCAAAATATTTTTCACTGTAATTTAGCATTTTAAAGTTCAGCACACACCGTCAACGCCTGATACTTTGTTTTTCTCAAAGTCGTGCCCTTTTCCTCTCCCCTGCAGGGGGTGGAGGAGTAGAGGTCAAAAATCCAGCCTGGGGCACCCGTTTTGTTATTGCCACTGTGTAGGAGGAGGCAAGAAGGAGGGTAAATGTGCCTGCGCTGGAAAAAGTCCTCTGAACGTAAGGGCTTTCCTTTTTTTTTTTTTTTTTGAAGATTTTATTTATTTATTTGAGAGAGAGAGAGTGAACATGAGGGAGAGGCAGAGGGAGAACAAGACTCCCCGCTGAACCTGGAGCCCGATGAGGGACTCCATCCCAGGACCCTGGGATTATGACCAGCGCTGAAGGCGCTTAACTCACCAAGCCACCCAGGCACCCCTCCCTTTTTTTAAGATAAGAAGTTTTGGGGGCAGCCCACCACACCCCTCATCCACCACTACCAAGTCTCAAGATTACTGATGATGTTGACTGAAGGCGACATGAAGAAAATCAGGATGTAGAACCTGACTGGAGTGTGAGGCCTGCCTGGAAAGCAGAGGCAAATGGGAAGGGATGATCCTTGGTAGCTCCTTGCTGTCTGCAACAATGCACTGACCCCTGTTCCTCTCTACCCTGGGGCACTCAAAAAGGAGACAGCTCTGGGCCTGTGTGCCACTGGACATGAACACCAGCGTGAACACCCTCGTGGGTTGTTAGGGGTCACTGTCCAAGGCTGGTCAGTTAAGCACTGTGTGTACTTTCCTTAAACATAAACCAACCACTTCGATTTCCTGGCACATGTTCATCTGTCCAAGTCCCTGGAATCCTCCCCTTCCTCTACTCTCCCTCCCTCCCTCACTTACAAATGTATACACAGCTTCAAATTCTTCTTCCTTCCACATTATCCTTTCAGATTTCTTCATTTTTTTCCCCTAAAGTTTCCTATGCTTACGCCTGCATTAAAAGACCCTCCAACATATAGGGGCAGGTGTGTGTTGTGAGAGCTGGTCAGGTTTTCCTCTGGTGCGGCAAGTGCTCGGCTTTCAGTGACTGTGAGAACAAGTGAAGGCTCTGAGGAGACAGGCAGCTTGAGGAGAGCCCGCCGGGTCCACAAGTCTCCCATTTCCCATGGGAGCCATGCCACACAAGGCAGAGAGGATTGGGAGGGCAGCTGCCGCTCCCAGGGCCTGTGGAGTTGAGGGCGGTGCTGGTGAGGGAGGAGAGAAGGACAAGGCGGATGGGGCGGTACAGGCCAGAAGTATGGGAGAGCCCACCACCATTCCTAGTTTTTATCATTTTTGTCTAGGTGCATTTGGGCTTCCCTTCATCCCACAAAAGAAAGGCCTCAAACTTTAAGAGTCCAGAAGTCTGCAAGATGTTATGAGTAACAGATGCTTACTGATCACCAATTCAATGCACAGGCCAGCAGGAACTGCTGCAGCCCAACAAGCAAGGGTGGAGAGGCAAGGGACAAGGTTGGGCAAGTCCTTCATTTCTCTGAACTGTATTTTTCTTATCCTTTAGTGCACTGTAATTAGGACTTGGTGAGAAACAAAAAATAGGCCTGTGCCTCTAGCCACAGGTGACAAACAATAAATGACACTAACAGAAAAAAAAGGAATGTTAGCAGAGGTGCCAATCTTCTAGGCACTTTTCCATATTGCTGGGTAGATAGATTATCCATATAAAAAATGAATACTGAAGGTTGCATAGGTAATTTCGTTGACCCTTGATAAAGACAGTATTTTTTAAGACAGTATTTTAATATAATCATTGAGACAGAATTTAGGCTTTAATAAGTCCTATGTATCCCTATTTTCTTAAATGTAAATGGGTATTCCCCATTGAGAAAAGATGACAAATATTACTAAAGACTTTTGCAAGATGGACAATGTAATTCAGACTCAAAATGGACAATGTAATTCAGACTCAAAATGGGACCCTCCTCTTGGGGCACCTGCTGGGCTCAGTCTGTAGAACATGCAACTCTTGATCTCAGGGCTGTAAGTTTGAGTGCTATGTTGGGTACAAAGATTACTTAAAAGTAAAATATTTTTTAAAAAATTGGACCTTCTTGTCCTTAATGTTCTGGGTGAGTGTGATACTAGATTCTTTGTTTCTACAGAGACACAGTATAGAATGGTGGAGTGAATATTGACTCTTTTGTCAAGCAATCTCATAATCTGGGGACAGATATCTTAGATTCTGAGCCTGATTGTGGCTATAGAGATACTCTAAAAATTACCTTTAAAATTCACCAAAAACAGAGACTCCTGAGTGGCTCGGTCAATTAAGCGTCTGCCCTCAGCTCAGGTCATGGTCCCAGAGTCCTGGGATCGAGCCCCGCATGGGGCTCCCCACTCAGCAAGGAGCCTGCTTCTCCCTCTCCCTCTGCCTGCCGCTCCCCCTGCTTGTGTTCTGTCTTTCTCTCTGACAAATAAATAAAATCTTAAAAAGTAATAAAAGTAATAAAAGAATAAAATTATCCAAAAATATAAGACACAAACAAAACCCAATTATGCCAGCCTCCCATCTCTACAGGCTGAGTAAACTATCACCTCAGTTCTAAAAAGTGAAATAAACAAAACCAAAATGCTTATCCTCAGCACATGGTCTTAATTAAAATAAAAGTATATACTTCAATGCTGTATAGACCTGGATTGTATCCCATTCTCTTAAAAAAGGCATGTTGGGGCGCCTGGGTGGCTCAGTTGGTTAAGCCACTGCCTTCGGCTCAGGTCATGGTCCCGGAGACCCGGGATCGAGTCCCACATCGGGCTCCCTGCTCGGCGGGAAGCCTGCTTCTCCCTCTCTCACCCCCCCTGCTTGTGTTCCCTCTCTGACTGTGTTTCTCTCTGTCAAATAAATAAAATCTTTAAAAAAAAAAAAAAAAAAAAAAGGCATGTAAGTGGAGTCTTGACTAGGTTCTCTCTTCATGATATAGAGCTTGTGCATGTGCAGTCGATCACATTACTGTCCTTCACTGAGAGGAATGGACCGTAACAATCGGGCTTTAAAGTTCACACGTGATCAATTGTGTGTCTACTACGGGTCAGGCACACTGTTGGGAACCATGGACTCAGAGTAACATTTGCTAATGTATCAGTCCAGGGGTGGAATATATAAACTGATACATTATATGTGAGTGTCTTGATAAAGGTATAAATCAACAGCCATACCAGAAATCTGGGAGAGGAATGCTCTCCTGGGAGAGTCCTGGGAGACTCTGGAAAGATGGTGGTGGAGGTGATGTTGAGCTGAGTCTTGAGAGGTGAGTGGAAGTTTGCCAGTGAAGAAAGAAGAAAGAAAAGGGTATTTACGAGCGGAAGGAATAGCATGGCTTGTGAAAGTACCTAGCACGTTCGAGAAACAGCGAAAAGAGATGGGTAGCTGCAGCCCAGGTTTTGTGGGCGGAAAGGCAGAGGGACAGATAGCTTGGGGTGAGAGCATGGGGAACCTTGCTATGTCACACTCAGTGAGGAATCACCCCTGTAGTCAACAGGGGGCCACAGAGGTGTAGTGCGTGGTGTATTGTGTGCTGTGCTTTCATCTTCTTTTTATTTTTCATAAGATTTTATTTGTTTGTTGAGAGTGTGCTCATGAGCCAGTGAGGGGGGAAAGGGCAGAAGGAGAAGGAGAGAGATTCTTAAGCAGTCTACACACCCAGCATGGAGTCTGAGGCAGGGCTTGATCTCAGGCCCCTGAGATTGTGACCTGAGCTGAGATCAAGAGCCGGATGCTTAACCAACTGAGCCACCCAGGTGTCCCAAGATTTTATTTTTAAGTAACCTCTACACCCAATGTGGGACTTGAACTTACAACCTTGAGATCAAGAGTCACCAGCTCCAATGATTTCGCCAGCCAGGCACACCATGCACGCGTATATCATACTTTTACGGTAACTGGGAGGTTGTGGGGAGGGAGTATGTAACTTGGGAATAAAGGAAACACAGGTCAGGAGACCTAACAGGAGGCGGCAGTGGGAAGGCCTGACTTTGAGAAGCATTTTTGAAAGAGAAGAGATAATATGTGGTAAACACTGGATATGGAGGCTGAGGGGGAGGCAGAAATAGAGTGTGACTTTGCAGTTGCTTGATACTAGGGAGACTTGGGGAGGCTGGCGGCACTGTGACTGAGGTTAACACAGAACAGGACGGATTCTCGACTCCAGTATGCTGCTGGCTGAAGGATCACTGTTGACATCAGCACAGGTGGTCGGTGCCCAGACGAGACAGGATGTCAGCAGCCGACAAAGTGTGTAAAGCCTATTGCAGAATGAGACCACTGATCTTAATTGCCAGGCTTTGGGTTCAAGGTAAAACATCACTGAAAAGTTCTTTAAGGGGCACTTGGGTGGCTCATTAGGTTAAGCGTCCAACTCTTGGTTTCAGCTCGCATCATGATCTCATGGGTTGTAAACTTGGAATTCTCCTTTTGCCCCTCCCCCTACTTGTGTGCATACTCTCTTTCTCAAAATAAATAAATAACTCTTTAAGAAAAAAATCCCTTCAAATAGTTCTGAACAGTTTGGTTCAACACGATTTAAAAGCTGTTAACAAGGGGCACCTGGGTGGCTCAGTTGCTTAGGTGACTGCCTTCACCTCAGGTCATGATCCCGGAGACCTGGGATCGAGTCCCACATTGGTCTCTCTGCTCGGCAGGAAGCCTGCTTCTCCCTCTCTCACTCCCCCTGCTTGTGTTCCCTCTCTCATTGCTGTGTTTCTCTCTGTCAAATAAATAAAATCTTAAAAAAAAAAAAAAGTTAAGCATTAAAAAAAAAAGCCGTTATCTAGAATATCTCATCTATTGATCTATTGCAAACCTCTTTTTTGGTTACATTGTGTGTGATTTCCATTTAAAAGAATGTGTAGAGTGGGAATGCTGGAGCCGGATTACCTGGGCAGGTGATCCTAGGCAAGGCACTTCACAAACTCTTGTGCTTTAGTTTCCTCGCTTGCAAAATAAGAAGTTCTTCCTGAGGCTGTTACAGGAATGAGTTTGTAAATGAGTTCATAAATGTAAAAGTGTGCCTGGTACATTGTCAAGTACATTATAAGTATTTGCTATCATTATTAATAAGTAATGGAATACTCAACTAAAGATGGTATAAACGTTAGAGACTTATCATGGAACAAGACTTTAAGTGGAGAGTTCCAGAGCTGGGGCTGGTGCTTGATAATCAAGTTATGAAGAACCAGACTCTTCCCATATCCCACTTCGCTATGCTCAGCTTGTTAGTGATTTCTCCCCTCATGATGATAGAAAGGCTGCGGTTGCTCCAAGTATCAAGCCTTTACATGAGCAGCATTCCAAGCAGGAAAGAAGGGTTGGAGGGAAAAGGGACTTTTTCCTTTGTGCTGCCCTCACTTACCAAGGAGGAGAATTTTCCCTAGAAGTCCCCGGCAGGTTTCCTTTCAGCTAGAACTGGGCCACAGGCCTATGCCTAACTTCAAGAGGGCTGGGAAAAACTAACCTACAGACAAGGCAAACGAGGCAAAAGTTAAATTGGGGCTTGCTGTTGTATGGATAACCTATAGTGCCTACCACAGTCTGAGAAGCAGTTTCAGGATGCCTCACTCAGTAGAAGTAGTTATTCAGAGTGAATCAGCCATAGGCTTCACCCTTCAGAGATCATCAGCTGTTTTAAGAATAGCTTTTGAACCCAGGTAAATGTCCTGCTGGTAAAATATGGAGAGGAGATTTTTGAGCAGGGGCTCCTTCCTAACCCTCTGGTTCCTTCTTAGCTGTCACCTTCCCTTCCCACAAACCAAAAGAGGGGGCTCATAATTCAGTTCACCTTGTCTAAAAGGTTGGCCAGACTAATCACTGTTAAAGTTACTTAGAAGGAAGCATAGGGAGGCTTCCCTCATTCCTGGACCCTTGCAGCAGGGGGTAATAAGCAAGGAGAGCTCAGTGAGAAGAGCTACTCTGTTCTTCCTTAGAAGCATGTCTTAATTCCAGCTGTTCCCCTGAAATGCGCATCTACACTCACCGCCACGGTTGGGGCCCAAAGCACTCCCCCCTTGGGCTCTTGCTCAAATCTCTCCTTTGCCAGAAAGAATGCAATGCAGTAAGGTGGACAGAGAGCTACGAAAGAGCCAGAGGAAAACTCTTCTAAACACCCACAGAAGGACTGGGTCCCACTAACCAATTCTGTTAACTACAAGAGGAGGCATTTAAAATTCCAAGCACTTAGTTACTAATCTGATTCTTGCCTACATGTAGATATTCAATAAATACTTGTTAAATTAAATTGATTCAAAGTTTTATTTATTCAGCCTACTTAAAGCTTATGTAAACCCCTTAGAGATTTGTGTCAAGCTGTTAAGTTGGAAAATATATGAAAAGTAGAATTTTCACTAGAGCAGCTTTCCTCTTAATGAGCTTTATGAGCTTAGTGTAAACTGGTGTGTGTGTGTGTGTGTGTGTGTGTATGTCCGGGAGAGGGAAGCAGAAGGAGGAGGTAAGGAGGAAACAGGAGAAAAGACTTTCTGTCATTTCCTCCATTTGTCTTCAAAGCTACACTTAGTAACCAGCTACTGCCCTCCAGTGTTCACTATGTAAAGTTTTCTTCTGAATAATATTTGCATCTAAAAACCCTAGACTCCAGGAAGGGACAACCTCTTGTTTTGCAAATGAGCAAACTGAAGTCCAGAGACTGAGGTGTCAAACTGACCCAGGCGATTTCCTAGATTCTTAGGTACCTCACTGTAACTCATCTGGCAAACCCTTTTTATTAAACGCCATTCCTCAGACATTTCAATAACTAATCCACAAAAATTACAGCATACTTGTTGTACACCAGAAACTAATATAACACTATGTGTTAACTTCACTGGAATTGAAAATAAATAAATGTTTGAAATGCACATAAAAATTACAGCATAGTGATCATTTACCAGTAATGTTAAGTGTTATCTGTTATTTTCAATGTTATTCCAAATAAAGCCAAAATTGACCATTGGTGAAATTTAGATAAGGATTTATAAATACCATTGCTATGTTTTAAACTTGGTGAAGTTTAGGAAATTCCTGTATTACTTTGGAGGGAGGGCAGGATAGTTAACTAGAATGGACCTGAAGTAGATTTAGCTATTTAGCAGAACTGACTTATCACTGTCTCCATGTAGGCTAATTTTTTGTTAGAATTCTCCCAAAGGAATCTCTTTGCTCACTGATGGGAAAAGGGAGAGGGGGGATTGTCATTTTAACTTAGAACACATATTTTCATCATTTAATCATTTTGCTGGTGGGAATAAATTGAAAGTTATCCAGCTGGATGTGTCACTTACAAGAACATTACTGAGTAACAAAAGATTTATTCAAATATTTAATTGGAAGGAAATACATCTGGAATAACTTTTATTGGAATTCATATAAAAAGGAAAGTAAATCCATTAGAATTAATATCATAAACAGTTGGCCTTATCTGGAACCAGAAATGTTAATGAACTGGAGTCTAAAAGTCCTAACCACTTTTCCTTGCAAAAAGCCAGTCATTTTGAATTTATATGCTAGTTACACTTTATTACTTTAGGTAGAGCTTTGTTTTCAGCAAATATTTTAGAGCTAGATCACTCAAATTACATAATTTGTTTCTTTTCTCCCCTTGTCTTCAAAAACCAAGCAAAAAGAAAGTGGTAGGGGGCATCTGTCTATCTCTGAGATCCTTCACAAATCTTGCTAAGACCCGGGTCAGCAGGAAGTCCCCGTGATGGGCTACTAGCAACTAGGTGAATTAAGAGACATCTAGTTTCCTCCTTAGATGTCAACATAGATCCCATTGATCAAATAATCCAGTCTCGAATAACGTCTCCTGCGGAGGGATTCTGAGAACATTCTACCCAAGAGGACAAGGCCTATGGCTAGGAACAGAACCCCGAAGAGCAGAGTTCCAATGAGGAGCCATTTTTCAAATGAAAGGCCGGGGTGACTTTCTGGAACACTGTTCAGGGAGGAACCACCGGGTCTGGCCTTGCCATTTTCCTGGGAAGCAGTTTTATTTGGAGAAGAACCCGCATCTGACGAAGGCAGTGTAGCAGCGGACGAATCCACCGTTGACAGAGAAAGTGTAGCGGGGTTATTATGGCCGTCCTCTGTGTTTGAAGTGAGGTTGGAAATTTCTCGAAAGGGCACCACTTCTGGGGGGCTTTTCCAGTCTATGCGTGCCTCAGAGATGGTGTTGGGAACTGCTGCTGTAGTTAAGCTAGCTTTGGGTATAACCGCACCACGGGTCAAAACGGTAGACAAGAGGGTTGTGGGGGGCTGCGGCTTGCCCAGGGCTAGGGCTGGAGCTGAGGGAGCCATCGCTGGTTCCGAAGTCACAGAAGGTATCACGGGAGCACTGGGGGTGGAGTGCAGTGCAGGTTTTGGAGAGGCAGAGGTGATGCGAAGAGGGGCGACAGTCACTGTGGTGGGGAGTGCTGTCCCATGTTCGGGGAGGAGAGGAGCTACTTTTTGTTCTGAGGAAAGCTGTGAACTCTGAGAATGGCCTTTTTCTTTATAAACAGGGAATGGTATACTCACTTGACCGATTTCGAATAGTTTCTCCAAGTGATCTGAGGATCCAGCCTTCTGAGGAAATGTATCTCTCCAGAAGCTATCAGTGGGCTTTGAATAACCTATCACAGAATGAGGGGTGGAAGAGATTTTCCGTGAAGACTGGCCATGGATGAGAGAATCTTCTTGGGTTAACTCTTGGCTTGGCGCGTTAGTTCTGGTCAAAGTTGGAAAATCTGAAAAATGTAAAGAAAATTAAAAGGAGACTTAAATATTTCCATGCTAAGGCAGGTTAAAAAAAGACAAACATATCAGCTTGTTTAGTGAATCCCCAAACTGTTGAAAGGACATTTCGTAGAAAATTGCGCAAAATGGAAAAATACAAATTGCTAAATCAGAATCTGATGACACTGCCTCTCTACCAGATGCTGTGGTTTATTTCTAGAGTGATGGGACAGAGGAGAAATGTGCGGAGGAGGACGAGGCAAATTAAGGAAGAGGTGGGAGGAGCAGAACAAAAGGGCTAAGAGGAGCTCAGGAGGTTTAGGAACGTGGGGCCGTGTAGGAGGCCAAGGCCAGGGAAGAGAGCTGGGCCAGGGTGACATGGCGGAACTGGCAGAGAGAAGGGCTCCTTGGGAAACCAGCGATCACCAAGGAGAGATTTCAGAGCAAGAGCAGCCCCCAGGCAAGAACAGTAATGCAGGCCTCAGGGCAAAGAAGAGCAGAAGCAGAACCCAGGACTTTTGCCTGCCACAGGGAGGAGGAAGATGGGCTGGGAGGGAAGGTCTGGTCTCCTCCCAGGTACAGCGGCCAAGGCAGCAGCAGAACACTGAGGACATTTTCCAATTAAAAAATAATAATAATAGGTTTCGGCACCACACTCAGGGGAGAAGGCAATCTGGGAGATTTAATTCTGACACTCAAAGATTAGCATTTCGAGCCAATGTCTTAGGTCCAAGGACAATGAAACCAATATTGGAAATTACAATGGCCACAGTGCAGACATAAAGAGCAGAAAACCACACAGTTCTGAGGGCTGCTGTGGGGAGGAACCAGCCTCAGATCCTCCTTGGGGATAAGAGAAAGTTTAGAACTGTGCTCTTAGCTTCACACAACATTCGTCACAGCTCACACTGGAAAGGATTTTTGGAGCCATCAGGGGCAGGGAATGATCATTTGAATTGCTCCATATCACTCTGCTACTTGCTATTCATTTCACTTAGATCTGAACTACAGCAACATAAGGAAGAAATGGAATGTTTTAGCATTCCTTGATTCATTCATCCCTGTTCTCTTTCCCCTTTTCTTCTTCAACTCCTGTCAATGCCAGTTTCTGAACTAGACCCCACTCCCCGCTCTGCAAACAAACAGATCCAGAAGCAACCTCAGATTTGTAATATCTTTGACTGCTTTGTAAACTTCACACTTCAAAGAGGCCCTTCCAAAGTGTCACTTTCGGCAGCGCCTGGGTGGCTCGCTCAGTTGGTTAAGCGTCTGACTTTGACTTTGGCTCAGGTCATGATCTCAGGGTCATGAGCCCCAAGTCAGGTTCCGTGAGAAGTCTGCTTCAGATCCTCTCTTTCCCTTTCCCTCTGCTCCTCCTCCTGCTTGCCCACGAAAATAAATAAAATCTTTTTTAAAAAAAGAACTGTCACTTACTAGTCCATCTAGGACAGGGGCCAGCAAAATATGACCTGAAGGCCAGATCTGCCTTGTCACTTCTCTTTGTACGGCTTATGAGCTAAGATTTACATTTTTAAATGGCTGACAAAAATCAAAGAGGAAAATTACTTTGTGGCACATGACAATTACATAAAATTCAAATCTCAGTGTCCACAAATAAAGTTTTATTGGCATGTAACGGTGCTCATTGGTTTATACATTGGCTGTGGGTACTCCATACTACAAGGACTGAGGTGAGTAAATGCGACAGATGGCATATGGCCCATAAAGCCTAAAACACTGGCCTGGAAAGCCTAAAAGACTTATCATTTTGCCCTCCAATGAAAAAGTTTGCAAACACCTGCTCTGGGATATAGTACTTTACTCCAAAATAGAATTTGGGGACTGAAATGCCTCTCTCCTCTGACAATGCTGAAGGAAAGAGTTCCTGCTGCAGGTTATAACACATTTATGGATATAACATCACCATGACACAGCATCAATATTTTTAGGTAGAAGACTCAACATATTTTAATCTTTAAAATTGTTTTTAAAATACCTTATTTATTTGAGAGAAAGAGAGAGAGAGCGCGCGCACGAGCAGAGGGAACAGCAGAGAAAGAGAGGGAGGGAGAAGAAGATAGCAGGGAGCCCAAAGTAGGACTCCATCCCTGGACCCTGGAATCATGACCTGAGCCCAAGGCAGATGCTTAACCGACTGAGCCACCCAGGTGTTCCAACATATTTCATTTTAAAGTTAAGAAAAAGACTAGTCTAGTAAATGCTCTGTGATGTGTAGGAACTCAGAATTTAAACGAAGACATGGGCAAAAAATGACCAAAACAGCTGCTTTCTTTTTCAAGAATGTGAGCTCATAAACAAAGCAAGACTAGGACTAGTCCCATTTCTTGATAAGATTCATCTATTGGCAAAGGTCCTACAACCACACAGGAATTCATCTATTGGCAAAGGTCCTACAACTCAACACCTGCTCTGTTTAGCTCAGCCACTGATGTTTGCCATTGGGGTGCGGTGCTTTTTCTCACTCGTGCAGAGATGAGCCGGAGGAGACTGAGAAACAGCCCTAAGCCCTCAATCCCTCTTCTGAGTTTCACTCTCAAGGGACTTCATGAAATAAAAAACTTAGGGATTGACAATTCCTTGGAAACCAGCTGAGCAAACAGACTCCCAATTTACTCTACCTCTGAATCCCCCCATTCTAGTCATTGGTAGACTTGATATAACATGAAGCTGAAAAAGAAATTCAATAATGCCAAGTTGCAACAGTTTCATAGAATGAGCAGAGTACACTGTCATCTTTCAAACTTTTGGTCTGTAAATATTAGCCAGTCAGTTATAGGACATGGAGTTCATCCGGAAACAAACTACGAAACAGATATCTATTTAATTTCACTCTAAACAGGAAGCAGATAGTTTATTTTTATGGGGAATCTTAATCCATCAACATGGGCAGATTCATAAACAGAATTTCAAACTTAACTTGTAAACATCCTGTAGATTAAAAAGTCAAGGACTCTGTCGGGGGTTGGTGCCACTTTGCTCTAAGATATCAGTCAACCTGCTCTGGGCTGGGGGCGCCCCCTGGTGGCTTCCACGGGCACTGTTTGATTCTAATTCCACTTTATTACCTTCACACCCTTCCTGAAAAGGTTTATAAACATGCCAAGTTCCCTTTTCTCCCATTTCCACCTGAGAGAATCTTTACCACATACTCCCTATTTTGCACATGCATTATAAAAGCAATGATATTACAGAGTATTAGGAAAATTATAAAACGAATTCGACTATAATTTTTATCATTATGTCCCAAAGACTATTAACATTTCTGTACACTTTTTTCTTTTTTTTTAAAGATTTTATTTATTTATTTGACAGAGAGATCACAAGTAGGCAGAGAGGCAGGCAGAGAGAGAGGAGGAAGCAGGCTCCCTGCTGAGCAAAGAGCCTGATGTGGGCCTTGATCCCAGGACGCTGAGATCATGACCTGAGCCAAAAGCAGAGGCTTTAACCCACTGAGCCACCCAGGCACCCTCTGTACACTTTAAAGTTAAAATTTTTTATGTTTCTTTTTTAAAGATTTTATTTATTTATTTGACAGAGAGAAACACAGCAAGAGAGGGAACACAAGCAGGGAGAGTGAGAGAGGGAGAAGCAGGCTTCTCGCTGAGCAGGAAACCCGACTCCAGGATCATGACCTGAGCCGAAGGCAAACGCTTAACAACTGAGCCACCCAGGCGCCCCTTTTATTATGTTTTCACCTTAAATTTTGTTTGTTTATATGCCTTAAACTTATTTTTTCTATTTAATTTATTTATTTGACAGAGAGAGAACACAAGCAGGGGGAACAGAAGGGGGAGAAGCAGGATCCCCACTAAGTAGAGAGTCCGACGTGGGCTCGATCCCAGGATGCTGGGATCATGATATGAGCCAAAGGCAGAGGCTTAACCAACTGAGCCACCCAGGTTCTTCCTTCAAACTTATTTTTTAATATCTGCATCATATTCTTTCAAGTGGATCTATTATATTTTATACCCCAAAATTCTCTGGCAATTGGATATGTATGTTGATTTTAGTTTTCACTCTTTAAACTAATTATACAATAAACAGCTTCAAATTGATAGCTTTTTCTTATTTTGTTGGTGTCTTTAGATTTTATGGAAGTAGAATTACTGCAGTAAACTACTTATAATTTCTTTAATATTGTACTTTAATGACTAAATAGAAGACAGACATAGGGAAGCACATGGATAATGGAAGAAGGGACAGAAGGAAGAGGAAGTGAGAAGGGATAAGAGAGGCAGAACATTATGGTCCAGTTTCCATATGATCGGAGTTGCAGAAGGAGAAGAACAAATGTTCCAATCAGTGTCTCGAGCCCTGATGTCTTTGAAAACGAAGTCTGGGATATCCCCCTCCTGCTAGATACCACCCCTGACTGTCTAATGCAATGGTCCAGGTGATCAAAGAGGAACAGCAAGAAGTATCACCACCACCCCGCAGGTCCCAGTGTTTTTAGCCAAGGTGATATGTACATACAGGCATGAAGTGAAGGAGCCATGCAGATCAGGGGCAGCCACTCTGGGGAGGTGGCAGGACAAGACACTGTTCATGTAAAGTAAGGTCTTGAGTGTTTTGAGAAACCTCATTTGTTCTATGGCTAGTATTTTTAAAAATTATGATTTTGCATTGTACGTTATTTTGTTATTGCACATACAATTTACCACTTTAACTCTTTGTAAGTATACAGTTCAGGGTGATTGAGCATATTCACCTTGCTCTGCAATCATCACCCTCACCCATCTCCAGAACTTTCTTCATCTTGCAAAACTGAAACTTTGTACCTTGTGCAAGTTTTCTTATACTTGGGTTTATATCACTACTTAGGAAGAATTCACACAAAGAATTTGTGCTTTACGTTCCTGCTTAAAGGAATGTTTGATACATCTGGTTCATTAACCAAAACTTAGACACAGTCTCACCCAGGGGACAAAGCAGAGTCTGCGCCCAGGCACCCTGGGTAGTTCATTCCCCAAAGTACCTCACACGTAATACAGTCAAGAGAGAACCCTTGAGGGGGCCCCTGGGTGGCTCAGCCATTTAAGCGACTGACTCTTGATTTCAGGTCAGGTCATGCTCTCAGGGTCCTGGAATTGAGACCCATGTTGGGCTCCACACTCAGCACAGAGTCTGCTTGTCTCTCTTCCTTTGCTCCTCCTCTTGTTCTCTCTCTCTTAAATAATAAATAAAATCTTTAAAGAGAGAGAGAGAGAGAGAGAGAGAACCCTTGATTGCATTCCTCCTCCCAACCCTAAAACCAGTGTCCTCAAACCTTCTCCAGCTCAGCGGATGGTCAACATCCATGTAGACACTCACGCTAGGACTCAACGCTAATGCTTCTTTCTTCCCTGTCATCACCCCCCACCCCACCCCATCAGCAAGTCCTGCCAGCTCTACCTCTGAAATGGCTATGTATTTACTTTTCTCTACCTCCTCTGCAATCTCTCTGGTCCACGATGCCATGGGCTTTCACTTGGGTCTTGCGCACACCTCCTACCCAGTCTTCCCACTTCCCCTCTTGCTGCTTGTCCATCTCCAGTAGAGCAGTCCCAGCGAGCTTTGAGAAATCACCTTGAAAACACCACCCTACATTCCTGGTCAAAATCTCCCCATGGCTTCCCATTACAGACCTAAAATAAGCACTTCCTCCCCTGCCTTCCAAAGTTTTATGTTATCTCCCCGCTTTTCAAACTTCTTGCACATCACTCTTCATATGGTTCACAATGAGTCAGCCAGCTGGGACTGAAGTGTTTGCTCTTCAAATACTCCAAAACTATTTTGCCTTAGGTATTGGAACGGGCCACTTCCTCTGCCTGAACTTCTTCCCAGATCTCACATCTGACTTTGTATTGTTCAGATCTCGGTTGAGGGGACTCTTCTTCACAGATGCTTCCTCTGATCACCTAATCAAGATGGCCCACTCTGTGATCATCTATTATATCGTCTCTGCTCATTCACATAGCACTTGTGACTCTATTTTTCTTGGCTACTTATTTATGATGGTTCTTGTCTCTCTCCTAAAACATAAGTTCTCAAGTGAAGGACCTTGTTTTTCCTGTTTAGTGTTATATATTTTTGTTCTTAGGGTGGAATAAACACTTGGCACCGAGGAGATGCTAAGTAATGTTTGTTGTTCATTGAGTAATTGAACTAATAGAATATTATTTACAGCCAAGGGTATAATGACAAAAACTTTCTAAAACTTAAACAAAAGGAAACAATACCGAAATCATTTCATCCTGAAACACTAACAAGCCAAAATCTCACCAAGACATATCCGAATAATTCTATTATTTTTAGTTATTTATTTTCTGTATAATGAACAATATGTTTAATATAGAAACCATATTTCCAATGCCTTGCACAGAATTTGGCCCATGGTAGACGCTCAGTAAATACTTCTTGAATGAACTTCCCTCCAGGTCTGGAAAATAAAATCCAGTGTGTCTGCTTTCAGCTAATGTTATTATAAAATGATCAGAACCTAAAGACAAACATACTGGAATTTTATACTCACATAGGTCTTAACTAACTCTTTGAAAACAGTTTCCCTGGGCCCTAGAGACCTTATTCCAGTGTTGTTTACATTGTTCTCAAGAGGTGTTTCAAAATGTTATCATGAAAGGTCTGTGTGCCTTTTATCTTAGGAAGGTAGAAACAAAAGATACACAACACAAAATACTATCATTTGGAGATCTTTCATTGGAAAAAAGACGTTTGATTTAATAAACTGAACTTTAAATCATGAGAGTTTTCCAGTGTACCTCTATATTTAGGACTACTTTTGGGAGTTTTACTCAGACTCTTTTGTAGAAAATCTTTCACATGAGCCACATCCTTAAGTAATTCCAATCACCAAAGATAAAGAACAATGTTATTCTTACCTCTAATTATCCTGTAACTCATAAGTCCCTTAGCTGGTTTCAGTGGACAAGCTTCCTCGCTGGGACAGAAAAAGAGGTAGCAGTTGGGTTGTCTAGCTGTTTTTCGAGTGTCGAAGATCATCAGGTTACATGCTTTGTCTCCTGCAATGAAAGGCTTCGTAAGCATTATACTGAAACGGGATAAAGAGTAGGCAATGATTTATTCAGCTATCCAACATGAACACCTCCGTTCCCAGGGTTCACTTGCTGCCTCACCACTGCAGTTCCTCTTCCTTAGTCACATAAAGTGATTTGTAAAGACCTTGGGTTTGAACAGCTGAATTAAGGTAATTCTGGCAAAACCAACTTTAAATAGTACATTCAATTCTTTTCCTGAAAATAGTACATTTAATTCTTTAAATAAGCCCTCCCTTTGCTAAAGTAGCCATCGAAACATCCACAGAAATACTGACTTTGCAATCTCTATACAACCCACAAATGAGGTGGGACTTAAGGAATGGATCTAACCTAAAGATTTCATGTATCTCTTGTATCCTGAAGGCAGATACATCTCAGACACCTATGAAGCCATGAGTCCGGCTTTCTTAGACAGAATCACTGATTCAGCATCATTCTCTCCTGCCTCCTTCCACAAAGGATCTGAGTAGCGTATGGAATACAAAGTCTGTTTTTTCCTTTTGTCAGTACCGTTCTTCTTTTGCTTTTCTTCCTTCACATTTCTACTCTTCCTTATTTCTGCTTTTCCATTTTCCTTCCTTTCTGGCTTCTCACTCTTTGCTTTTACTTTTGGCTTCTTTTTCCTCTTCTTCTTCTGCCCAATAGAAGTTATTCTTTCTATTCATCATGGCCTAGAGTGGCTTTAGCCTCAATCTAGTACAGTCTCACTTTTCAGCCTATGTCCCTTGGGGGATCAGTATACCCCTGGTCAGGATGAAGGTTAAGAGGCATAGGCTAATTATTAAAAATGCATGCATTTTGGGCACCTGGGTGGCTCAGTGGGTTAAGCCTCTGCCTTCTGCGGGTCATGATCTCAGAGTCCTGGGATGCAGGCCCGCCTCAAGCTGTCTGCTCAGCAGGGAGCCTGCTTCCTCCTCTCTCTCTGCCTGCCTCTCTGCCTACTTGTGATCTCTCTCCATCAAATAAATAAATAAAATCTTTCCCCAAAAAATGCATGCATTTTCTCAACACACACACACACACGCGCACGCGCACACACGTAACCATGTGTTAGCTAACCTTGTTCTGGTAATCATTTCATAATACACACATGCATCAAATCATCACACTGTATATCTTTAGTTTACACAATACTATATGTGCCCAATACATTCATAGATGCCCAATACATCTCAGTAAAGCTAGGGGAAGAAAACCTGCTTAACTGGCCATCAACACCATGTCTTCAAATCAGGCAATGATTAGGATCAACCTTGACTCCCACATTTGGAAATAGGACTCAGTGAGCTTCTGTGGGGGTCTGACCATGTAACTCTCCATTACTCAGGCAACAAGAAAAGTACTTTAGCTTCTCCTTTCTCAGCAATGGGATAATTCTGCAATACCATTTTTTGAGGGCCACATAAGTAAAGGGGAAGGTCCATAAGCCCCCTCCCCCCAAGTTGTATGCAAAATCTTTTTCTTTTTTTTAAGATTTTATTTATTTATTTGACAGAGAGAAACACAGTGAGAGAGGGAGAAGCAGACCTCCTGCCGAGCAGGGAGCCCGATGTGAGGCTTGATCCCGGGTCTCCGGGATCATGACCTGAGCTAAAGGCAGTCGCTTAACCAACTGAGCCACCCAGGTGCCCCTTGTAGGCAAAATCTTATGTCCTTTGTGTTTATGGGCATTTTTCTAGCCTGTGGCTACAAGCAAACTGTCAAAGTGCTCTTTTGAATCCTAAGCAGTTAAAGACCATTGCTCAATAAATGAGGAAAAAGTCTGAAATCCATTAAATGAGACCCACAATTACCTCTGCCTACAGTAAAGCAGTAACAGTAATTTTGCTTGTACAATAAAGCAGCAAGCCCCCATTTCTTACTGAACATTCACTATGGAACCGAAAAGCAACACAAGGTTTCCTGTGTTGCCAGCAGATACCCACAGGCCATTCAGTCCTGTTTGCAGATGATTTTCTATTTCACATAAATGTTGATAACATATAAAGAAAAACTGGAAATTTAAATTAAATCTCTGTAACTTCCATAAATCAGTCTATGAAGAATGTCCAAAAGCACACTGCTGAGTTTGAGAAGACCACTCAAGAGTTTTTTTGGTCCTCCTGACATCAAATACATGGCATTGTTTCTACACTAATTCTCTAATTTCCTGACACCAACTGAGTGACTTATAATTCAATTCTTACACTATCTGGAGTTAGCATCAGACTCCATAGGTTTAAGGGCACAGTCCTATAAGGCTGTCCTCACTTAGACGCCAGTCAAAAGTATCAGGTCCTTGGGGAGGAGCGGGGTGCCTGGTGTCTCATTGGTGAAGCATCTGACTTAGGCTCAGGTCCCGATCTCGGAGTCCTAGGACTGAGCCCTGCATGGGCTCCCCACTCATCAAGAGTCTGTTTCTCTCTCTCCCTCTGTCCCTCCCGGGCTTGTGTGTGCCCTCTCCTTCAAATAAAAATAATAATAATAAAAAGAATCAGGTCCAAGTTTACTCACACTTCTGCCCAGTGTGGCTATAAATTCAGGTTCCGACCACCCCCTACCTCGGAGTTGATAATTTGTTAGAACTACTCACAGAACTCAGGAAAAAGCTACACTTACTATTACATTTTATTGTAAAAGACAGAAATGGACAGCCAGACTATGGGTACAAAGGTCAAGGCCCAAAGGGTCCTGACAACAGGAGCTTCTGTCCCAGGGGGGCCGGAATGCATTACCATCCTGGGCACACGGACGTGTTTGCCAACTTGGAAGCTGCCTAAAACTACGGTTTCGGAATTTTTATGGAGATTTCATTGTGTGGGCATCATTGATTAAACCACTGGCTGTTCGGGACACCTGGGTGGCTCAGAGGGTTAATCCTCTGCCTTCGGCTCAGAGCATGAGCTCAGGATCCTGGGGTAGAGTCCCACATCAGGCTCTCTGCTCAGTGGGGAGCTGTCTTCCCCCTCTCTCTCTGCCTGCCTCTCTGTCTATTTGTGACCTCTCTCTGTCAAATAAGTAAATAAAAGCTTAAAAAAATAATATTGGCTGTTCGCAACTGAATTCAATCTCCAGCCCCTTTTTTGACTCAGAGGTAGGGATGGAGCTGAAAGTTCTAAACTTCTAATCAAGGCTCTCTGGTTTCTTTGGTGAGCAGTATCCATCCTGAAGCTATCTAGGGAGCCACTAACAGTCACCTCATCAGCACAAACTCAGATGTGGTTGAAAGGGGCTTAAAATGAATAACAAAAGAAGCTCCTCTGCTGGAAATTGCAAGGTTTTTAGGAGCTCTGTGCCGGCAACCAAGAACAAAGATTATATGCATATATTTCTTACTATACTATACCCATTATAAAAAGAAAAGAAACTAAAGACGTAAGAAAAAACATATGATTTCATTGGCTAATAAGTGAGGTAAGAACCATCAGTCCAGATTTCAGTAGCTCTTCCAGGCTCCCTGACAGCAAGACCTCATCCATCTTATTCATTCTTTTGTCTCCAGCACCTAGCAAGGTTCTTGGTGCTCAATAAAGTGTGTGGTTTTTGTTGTTGTTGTTTGTTCATTTATTTTTCATTTAGGGAGTTAGAACAGGATCGTAAACACCTGAAAAATGATCACTGTTTCACTGTTTCTTTTTCAAGTCATAGGCCTGACACTTGAAATATGCATAGGTTTGGTTTCAAACCTGTAGGCCTTGGTTTCCTTCTGTGTCCCATGAATGGGTCAGAACAAACAATTTCCCACGTCCCTTAAGGATTTTTGTTTCTAAGATATTGGAAACATCTTAGATACCTGTTAGAGCATAACACCCGTGGTTTTCAGCCTTTCTTCTAACCAGACACCTGGGTGATATACACATACACTCATCAGAAACTTTGCCTCAGCTTAACAGAAGGGAGGACATAGTTGTGGAACATTCTTCCAGTGATTTTGTTACTCACATTTCTACCCTCATTGAGAATCACCAGTATAATCTACGTAGCCACATCAACCAGCTTCTTGCGTCACAAAACACTTGGAATAAAGAACTGCCAAGAGACTACTACTTACCTGTTATGTTTTTTGTTGAGCAGCAAGAATTAATGCAGTCTTCCTGAGTTAATGTATGTATGGGTTCATTGCCTCTAATTCCCTTAGAAAGAGATGACTGGATGTCAATGACAACATCTTCTAGACTCTTGGTAGGGCAATTCTGACTGGTAGATAGCCTTAGTGTCAGGAAACAAATTATTACACAAGTATAAGTCAAGCTCCATTCGTCCCTAAAGAACATTTTAAATTTCAGTTTACTCTTAGTCTTCAAAGGTCAAGGATAATCCTCCCTCTGGTCCAAGTTTGCTTCAAGAAGATTGTACAGATCATGGAATTTCTCTCTGGAACAAAAATAGAACATCAGCAGTGAGTTTTGTTTCTTTTAATAAATCTAGGCAAGATACCGTTCATTTCCTTCAAGTCAATGTGAATGATTCATGATGTATAAAACAGAAATAAACAAGCATTTTGTTTTATTTTTCACTTTTAATAGAACAAGACAATCTTTCATTAAAAACTTGGTAAAGAGGAGCAACTGGATGGATCAGTCGGTTGAGCATCCAACTCTTGATTTCAGCTCAGGTCATGATCTCACGCTCATGGGATCAAGCCCTGAGTCAGGCTCCACGCTCAACAGAGGGTCTGCTTGAGATTCTCTCTCCTTCTCCCTCTGCCCCTGCCCCTGCCCCTTGTGCACTCTCTCTCTCAAAAATAAATAAATAAATCTGAGAGAAAAAAACCTTGGTAAAGAACTAATTAGCACAAACATATATATTATCCCATCAATGTTTAAAAGCCAACCAGTGTTTATGATAGAAGTGGTATAAACAGCAGGCCTGCCTTCAAATTCTAGAATCCTTTCTCTTCTTGCTTTTTCTAACCAGGAGAGGAGAGGAGATAAAATTTCTAGTCACTGATAAAGCAGTGATAATACACTTGAGCACAGTTTCTTTCTTGGTAATAACAACTAGCATTTTTGTTTAAAGATTTCATTTATTTATTTATTTATTTGACAGAGAGAAACACAGCCAGAGAGGGAACATAAGCAGGGGGAGTGAGAGACGGAGAAGCAGGCTTCCCACCAAGCAGGGAGCCCGATGTGGGGCTCGATCCTGGATCTCCGGGATCATGACCTGAGCTGAAGGCAGTTGCTTAACCAACTGAGCCACCGAGGCACCCCAACAACTAGCATTTTAAAATCAACTACTAGGTAGTAGGCAATGTGCTATGAAATATACATATATTGTGCTATTTAATCCTTATACCAGTTCTGCAAAAAAAGCTATATTTTCCTCATTTATAAGTGAAATTGTGGCTGCCTTTCTTGTTGCCACCTCTCCTTAGGTATCAAACCAGAGAGAGGTAAATCTAATAATTTAATTCTAACAGTTAGCTGGTCAGTAGAGGGAACTCATTCATTTCCAGAATACAAAATGTTCACTGAATGATAGTCTAGAGCAGAATTACTGCTTCTTTGGGGTGCCTGGATGGCTCAGTTGGCTAAGCAAAATTCTTTTTTCTGCTCAGGTCATGATCTCAGAGTTGTGAGATTGAGCCTCATGGCAGGCTCCATGGAGTATGCTTGGAATTCTCTCTGTCCCTCTCCCTCAGCCCCACTCTCCTGTCATACACACACACTCTCTCTCTCTCTTAAAAAAAAGAAAAATCATTGCTTCTTGAGTCTTCTTCTACCCCCTCCCCATCCTTCCTCTCCTTCTTCTCCTTCTTCTTTTTTGGTCATGAGCCCAAACCCTTTGATAGTCTGGTAGAGCTCAGAAGCTTAGGATCTTTCCAGAGAAACATGCTTTAAAATGCAAATTTGAAATATATATGATGACAAAGGAAGCCAGTTATATGAAATATAATTATCAAAGTAGTTTTTAAAATGTGCCTACAAAACTTTGATGTAAAATAGCAAAGAAAATCCAAAAAATAGAGAGATATTCCATGTTTATCAATATTAAGATATCCATTCTTCTCAACTTGATCTACAGATTTAGTGCAATCCCACTAAAGTTCCCAGCAAGTTATTTTATGGATCCCAACAATTTTAAAGTTTTGATTTAAAAAATTATTTATTTATGTGAGAGAGAGAAAGAGAGCACATGTGGGGGGAGTGGGTAGAGAGAGAAGGAGAGAGAATTGCAAGCAGATTGCAAGCGGACTCCCTACTGAGCACAGAGCTGGACTCAGGGCTCAATCTCATGACCCTGAGATCATGACCTGAGCTGGAATCAAGAGTCAGACACTTAACCAACTGAGCCACCCAGGCGTGACTTAAAGTTTTGATCTTAAAGTTTACACTTTAAGATGCAGAAAGGCCCAAAATGACCAACATAATACTGAAGAAGAAGACAGTTGGAGAACTCACACTACCTAAGTTCAATACTTAGTATAATGTTACAGTAATTGAGACACTGTGGTTCTGCCAAAAGAATAGAAAAACAGAACAATAGAGCAGAATAATAAGCCCAGAAATAGACCCACACAAATTCAGTCAACTGATCTTTAAAGAGCAAAGGCAATTCAATGGAGAAAGGATTGCCTTCTCAAAAATGGTGCTAGAATAATCCATATGCAAAAAATAAATCCAGATACACGCCATCCATCATTTATAAAAATTAACTCAAAATGGGTCATAGACCTAAATATAAAATGCAAAACAATGAAACTCCTAGAGGAGCACCTGGTAGACTCAGTTGGTAGAGCACTGACTCTAGATCTCGGGGTTGTGAGTTGGAGCCCCATGTTGGGTGTAAAGATTACTTAAAATAAAATCTTAAAAAACAAAACAGAACCCTCCTAGAATATAACATAAGGGAAAATCTTTGTGAACTTAGATGAAGCAATGAGTTTTTAGATACAATACCTAAGGCACAATCCATTAAAGAAAAAAATTGATAGGTTGGATTTCATTAAAATTAAAACATCTGCTCTGCCCAGGATACTAAGAGAATAAAAAGATAAGCCTCAGACTGGGAGAAATAGTTGCAAAACACATATCTGATAAAGGACTAGTAGTATAGTAATATATACAAAGAACCGTTAAAACTCAGAAAACAACCAGATTAAAAGTGGGCAAGGTATCTAAAGAGACAGCTCACCAAAGGAGTTAGACAGTTAACAAATAGGCATATGAAAAGGTGCTCAACATCCTAGGTATTAGGGAGCTGCGAATTAAAACAAGAATGAGATACCACTATACACTATATATGATGAAAATACAGAAAACTGACAATAACAAATCCTACAAAAATTTACATACAAATGTTTATAGATAACTTTATACATCTTTGCCAAAAACTGGAAACAACCGAGATGTTCCTTCAATAGGTGAATGGATAAACAAAATGTGATATATCCATACAGTAGAATATTATTCAGTAGTGAAAGGAAATGAGTTATCAAATCACAAAAGGACATAGAGGAAACATGATTGCATATTGCTAAGTGAAAAAAGCCAGTCTGAAATGTATGACTCCTTGTCAAGTATAAGACATTCTGGAAAAGGCAAAACTACATCAGCAGTAAAAATATTAGTGGTTGCCAGGCAGAGGAAATGCAGAATTAACAGGTGGAGCACAGCAGATTTTTAGAAGAGTGAAGTTATTCTATATGACGCTGTAATGGTTGTCACAGGTCTTTACATTTGTCAAAACCCACATAACTGAACAACACAAAGAGCGATCCTAATACTGGGGGCAGCTCACTGGCTCAGTTGGGGAAGCATGCAACTCTTGATCTTGGGGTTGTAAGTTTGAGCCTGATATTGGGTGTAGAGATAACTTAAAAATAAAATCCTAAAGAGAGAGAGAGAGAGAGAGAGAGAGAGAGAGAGAGAAGAGTGATCTCTAATATAAACAAATAGACGTTAGTAAAAAAAGTTAAAAAGCAAAACAAACATATATTACCCATATACAGTAACAGTACAAGTTCAATACCTTCCTTGCTATTGTGTCCACTTCTATAAACAAATAATAGGTAACATTTATGTTTCTCACCTGTCAGTCTCTATGCTAAGCACTTTATATGTGTCATGTCTCTTAATCCTTACAAGAATCCTAATAATGAGATAGATTCCCAAGCTTTATGATATAAAGCCCATTATTAACCCCATTTTTAGGGGTGCCTGGGTGGCTCAGTTGCTTAGGAGGCTGGATCCTGGGATCCAGACCTACCTCAGGGAGGCTGTCTCTCCCACTCCCTTCCTCCCTCCCCATCATGCTCTCTCTCAAAGAAATAAAGTCTTAGGAAAAAAAAGTCCCATTTTCAGTCAAAATAGAAACAATTGCGGGATATTTATGCTTCTTTATTAACTTACTGAATAATAAGTGGTACATCTAATAACTGCCAAAATGTTGAAAATTGTGTTTATGTATTTATTTTAGAGAGAGAGACTCCAAATGGGGGCAAGGGCAGAGGCAAAGGGACCAGCAGGTCCACGCTGAGCAAGGAGCCCCATTGGCCTTGATCTTACAACCTTGAAATCATGACCTGAGCTGAAATCAAGAGTCAGAGGCCCACAGACTGAACCAGCCAGGCGCCCCTAATAACTGCCATAATTTTATTTTTTTTATTTTATTTTTTTTTAAGATTTTATTTATTTATTTGACAGAGAGAAACACAGCCAGAGAGGGAACACAAGCAGGGGGAGGGGGAGAGTGAGAAGCAGGCTTCCCACTCGAACCCGGGTCTTCGGGATCATGACCTGAGCCGAAGGCAGTCGCTTAACCAACTGAGCCACCCAGGCGCCCCTGCCATAATTTTAAAGGATTGTTGAATGTCCATGATACTTGAGATCTGTGTATTAAGTAATATTATATGAAAACACCTGTGATTCCTACTGGTGGCAAATTACAGCTGCCTTTAATTCTACTATAGCTTTTGACTACGTGCCTCTTAGAGGACATGTTACATTTCAATTAGAGGCTATTAAGATAATAAATGTTCCCACTGCAGTTCTCAGACTTTCTGAATACTCTCATGGCTTCGCCAGGTTAAGAATCCCGACAGAAGTTATCTTTTTATGCTGTCACATTTCCCAGATCTCTTTTCTTGCCCTGAGAAAACCAAACAAGAAGGAAAGAGGCAAACCAGGCCAATACTTGACTTTGAGTGGATTCCGACAGACTCCCTCCTGGAGTTCTTGCGGAGAATCCGGAACTATGCGAGGGAATCCGGTAGGAACTGTGCTTTCCGTAGGCGGCACTTTTTTAGCGCCTGGACTGCAAGAAGTCCCGAAGAGTTTACCTCGCTAAAGATGCTCAACAACAATCTGGCAACGTAATTCTTCTAACCATTATGCCTTAGGCCTTAATGGTCACAGCCAAGTTGAATTCTGTTGAAATATAGGGGGAAATGAATCCAGGTGGGAGCGAGAGGAGGCACCTGTATTTAACGCCCGCTTACTACAGTCACTGAAGCGCACGTGTACAAAGCTGTGTCAAACACTGGAAATCATTTTCTTTCCCCTCCTTTGAGGAAATGCATGTGCCCTTACTGAGCCTTCTTCTGCCTCTCCTGATGACGACGCGGAGCCAGTGCCATTTATGACAGGTGCTGCTGCGCGGGACTGGAGATTCCCCTCTGCGGCCCACAGCCCCACCATCACCCCCGCCAGCCTTTCCTCGCCCCTGCCCGGGTCTGCGCGCTCCCGGAGAGCTAGAGGGGAGCGCCCGGAAAGGACAGGGGCTCGCTCTCAGCGGTGGCGGTCCGCCTGGAAGAGCAGGCGGCGACGCCTTTACCTGGCAGCAACAGGCCCCTGGCGCGCTCGCGGGCAGGGAGCCGCCGATCCGCGCGCGGGTCTCTGCGAGGGCCGCAGGGATACTCCGCAGCTCCCGCCCGGCCGCGGCTTGTGTGCTTAGCCAGTTCCTGCTTCCGTTGCTGCGGCCGAAAGTTGGCCGGCGGAAGGGGGGCGGGGAGGGCACAGTCCTGCCCTGCAACCCGGAGCTGCTTCCCGGCCACTTGGAGCTCGGTCTCCCTCCGGGAGCCCCTCCCTGCGGTGGCTCCAGGCACCCCGCGATCGCGCTGAGCCCAGGACCCAGCCGGCTGCTGCCCCTCACCTTCTGCCCCGCAGCTGCACCTTGCGGGGCGGGGCGGTGTCCGCAGGTCTGCAGCCGCTACAGCTCGTTGTGGAGGCCATAGAACTAGCGATCACAGCACAGGAAAGTCAAACGGTACAAAACGTGTGCACCGCAGGCTGCCTGTCCCCGCTGTGTCGTGGTCTAGTTCCCCTTCCCAGAGCCACCTCTGAGCGCAGTTTCTCCACTTTGGAGTTAGCAGGGCTTTCTGTCTGGGGCCTGGATTCCATCATTCCTGGCATGGAGGGTCCTCAGAGCTGGCAGTTATCCAGTTAAATATCCTGCAGGTCAAGCCTCAGCAAAGGCATCCGGATTCCGCCCAGATTTGCTGTTCATAGGTATAGATAACAATGAAAATAATGGTTCCTGCTATAGTTATTAAAACGTATCCCCTGACATTTGGCATAGTACCTGGTATGTAATAGGTACTCAATAAATATTTAAAATGTGTTTGTTTGTTGAGTGAACGAATGGAAAGGAACTACTAGGGCACAGGTTGTAGAAGTGTGTTTCTAAATCCATGCTCATTTACCCCCACCTCTGTTTAAGTGCAAACAGATGCAATTTTACCAAACCACTGTTAATTAACTCACCAAGATTCAAACCTTAAACAATAGCTCTACCTGGTCTTTGTGAAGAGCTTGCAAACCTAAAGCATTAAACCACTGTAACTTATTTTTTTTAGGCCTGATGTAGCCATTCTGGTTTTAACCATTAGCTATTAGGAGGCATATGTTGACTGAGAATAGGTGTGAACAAAGGTCCTTCGTATGAAACTAACTCTAACAGTTGTATCCAGAAGGTGACTTGCTTTTGAATTACAATAATGTTGCAAATACTTGGTTTTATTTTTATTTTATTATTTTTTAAAGGTTTTATTTATTTATTTGACAGAAAGAAACAGAGCTAGAGAGGGAACACAAGCAGAGGGATTGAGAGAGGGAGAAGCAGGCTTCCCGCAGAGCAGGAATCCCGATGTGGGACCAGATCCCGTGTCTCCAGGATCATGACCTGAGCTGAAAGCAGTCCCTTAACCAACTGAGCCACCCAGCCAAATACTTGGTTTTAAAGAGTTAACATGGGCTCCTGGGTGGCTCAGCTGCCTAGGCGCCTGTCTTGCACTCAGGTCATGATCTCAGGGTGCTGGGATCCAACCCTTATCTGACTCCTTGCTCAGTGGGGATTCTGCTTCTCCCTCTCTGCCACTCTCCCTGCTTGTGCTCTCCTGCTCTTTCTCTGTCAAATAAATAAATAAAATCTTAAAAAAAAAAGTTACCAAAGTAAACTCCAGTGATTTCCCATTAGAGTAATTTTCTGTTGCAGCAAAAAACTAATGTAAACAATACATTTTATCTCTGTAGATGATATACTTGAAGGTATAGTGGGGCAAGTTCACATGCTTTGTATCCCTTCACAGGTCTCTGCTAGTCACTAAGTAGACCTTTCCTTCCCTTAGACGTTTCAGAATTAGGGTTTTAAATGATGAACCTGTTATCCTTGCAGTGACATATGTTTTTTAGTTATGACAGTGAACAGAGGACATTGCTGAAAATAATGATTAAATAAAAATTTTTTACTGATATGAACTAGGTGTTTAAGTTAGAATTACCAGGTGGAAATTATTTTAAAGGTGTTAAAAGGCCTCAGTTCCAAATGTCTTCTACCTCTAAATCCCCTCCAGCAGAATCCTTAAATGCCCAGATAATATTCTCACTACCAGACTATTAGCTTCCTAAGGACAGGGACTGGGTCTTGTTAGATCATTTATTCCTAATTATTCCTAACCTCTAGCAAATGCCTAGGCACATTATAGGCTACCAAAAAATGTTGACTCAAGGAATGAAGCATTTTGTATTTCTATATCCTTTCTCTGATAATAGCTTTATTGAGATACAATTCACATACCTCACAATTCACCTGTTTAAGTTGTACAATTCAGGGGCAAATGGGTGGCTCAGTGAGTTAAGCATTTGCCTTCAGCTCAGGTCATGATCTCAGGGTCCTGGAAAGGAGCCCCATTCCTGCTCAGCAGGGAGTCTGCTTCTCTCTCTCCTTCTGCCTCTCCCCCCTGCTTATGCTCACACTCTCTCAGATAAATAAAATCTTAAAAAAATAAATGTACAATTCAGTGGTTTTTAATATATTCAGAGTTGTACAACCATCACAATAAATTTTGAATATTTTCATCACTCCCAGAAAGAAACCCCTATACCCATTAACAGTTACTCCCTCTTTCCCCCTCCACACCCCTCTTCCTCAGTTTTAGACAACCACTAATCTATTTTTGTGTCCTATAGTGCCTCTTCTGGATATTTCATATAAATGGAATCTATAATATGTGATCTTTTGTGAGAGGATCTTTTCCAATAGAATTTTTTTAAGACTTTTTTTATTTATTTGACAGAGAGAGAGAGAGAGAGAAAGAGCATGAGAAAGGGAATACAAGCAGGGGTAACGGGAGAGGGAGAAGCAGGCTTCCTGCTGAGCAAGGAGCCCGATCCAGGGCTCGATCCCAGGACCCTGAGATCATGACCTGAGCTGAAGGCGGACACTTAATGACTGAGCCACCCAGGTGCCCCTGTAGCATGTTTCAGTACTTCATTCCTGGGTGGGAGGCAAATAATATTCTATTATATGGATATACCACATTTTATTTACCTACTCAGTAGGGGGGAAAATGGTGATATAGGAGATCTCAGCCTCTGTCCCCACAAAAAGATCAACAATTAGACAGTTACTCATCCACAAACAAAAACAGCTCTAGGAGAGTTCTGGAGCCCACATAAGAAACCAGTGTTACATTACAACAAAAAAACTTGAGAATAATCACACATGAGAAGGAAGAAGATAGCTTCATTTTGACTGTATCATCCCATCCCATCCCATCCCATCCTCCAGGCCAGCATTGCTCAGCTCCAACTTTCCTCAGAGGAAAACCTCCCAGCTACAAAGAGTACTCCTTGCCAGGAAAGGTAGAGCAGAGTGGGTGGCCAGCTTCCCCAGACATTCAGGAGACTGCACAAAGGTCCTGCCTCAGTCTCACCCCACTGACAAAGCTGAGGTATATAGACATATACAGACTGCTAGGAACAAGGTCTTCCTTGGTGCCATGCATTGGGAGTAATCATGGTTCACAGTGACCTGCTCTGTAGCCAAGCCGAGCAGCTTTTACTCCTGAAGACACGATTGCCAGGGACCCCTTGCAGATCTTACCAGCTTTTGTCTCATAGTCATTCATATTCACTGACATAAGCCACCTGAGTCCCTCCCTGCTCCATCCTACCCTCAGCCCAGGCCAGGAACCACAGTGGCAGCCAGCCTAGGCTTCTGCACCTGTGCAGGTACAAAACACCAGCCTTGAGCCCCATGGCTGATCTCCACTGTGTATGTGCACTCAAGGCTAGTTCTTCCAACAGTACACTTGCATACCCGCTCCTGATATCCGTAACCAGCCTCCAGTGCAGTGCCCGTGCCTGAAGGGAGACAGTGCAACCACAGGATTGCCCGGTGACAGCTAGGACCTTTGCAGCTGCTTGCAGACTTGCATCACTGTCATGGCCTGCATCACTGTGCTTACCTGCAGCTGGACCCTTTAGCTGTGCACCCACATACCCCTAGCCCTACCCTGGTCATTGGCCTCCACTGCCATGTGCCGGACAAGATCTAGCAGCTGTGCTAGTGCATGCTGACAGCCAATGTCCTGGCAGCTGCCTCTGAGCAGTTGACATTGAGTTGACATTGGCCCTTGCTGCCTGCTCTGGTTTCCACCACTCCATGTATGTCTTCTGCTGGCCCCCACAGCCAAGTGCATATCACCACACACTACCACATGCCCCTGCAGCTAACAGCCCAAGGTTCCTAGCTGCTAGACCTCGAGGTGCTACTTCAGGACCCCAACAGCCCTTGTAGACACTGCAGACCCCCTGCAGTGCTCATCATATGGTCTTCAAGGCTGTAGACCCCAGTGGCCTAAGCCAAACAGACATCATACTCTCTTCCTTCCAGAGATGCCACACCCCCCGACACTTGGTGTTGTGTACCACTAGACCCAGGGTCACAGCATGCTCCTAGCAAGTCTCCACCCAGGTGAAAGTCTTCCTTTTTATCAAAGTCGGTACATAAAGTCTGGAATGTGACTACTTTTTTAAATGTGCAGACACCTATCAAAGGCTATAGGGATCATGAAGATACAAGACTCTAGCAAAGGAATTCAACAGACTTCAAGTAACCAGCCCCAAGGAAATGGAGAGCTAGGAATTGTCCAACAAATAATTCAAAGTAATTGTTCTAAAGATGCTCAGAGAGCAAGAGAACATGAGCAGACAATTTAATAGTATCAGAGCAATAATACAAGAAAAAAAATGAAATCATGGATGAAAATTTCCCAAATCTGAGGAATGAAACAAATGTTCATGTCCTAGAAGCAGAGAGGACACCCCCCAAAATCAATGAGAACAGAAAAACTTCCAGGCACATAATAGTAAAATTCTTGAATCATAAAACCAAAGAATATGTCTTAAGGGAAGCTAGGAGAAAGCGATCCCTTACCTATAGAGGGAGGA